>JAJKFI010039675.1:0-79930 GCA_029204185.1 Lerista edwardsae | reverse complement strand
ACACACACACACACACACACACACACACACACACACACACACACTTCAGCTACACAAATAAACAGCAATGTTGAAAACTCAACAGCTTTTATGGTTTTTGTGCAAGCTAAGTGTAATTTGATAACTTGCATTACAAATGCAAACTTACAAAATTATGAGAGTCTCCAGGCCTACAGCGCTTTCTTCAACTTTTTAGAGAAAATGTGACTTGCGCACATGAAGCTATCCATGTGCACTCAAAAACTGCAGAAAGAGACCAAATATTCAGCACTATTTTCAGAATAATTGTCTGCTGTGAAAGCTACTGATAGACCAACCCTATGAATGTTTGCTTAGAAGTGAGTCTCAGGGCACAATCCTATGCAACACTGGAATGGCGAGGCCAGCCGGCCAGTGCCATATCTGATGCTGGAGCAGATCCGAGGAGACCGCGTGGCCTGAATTGGGGCTGTGTGGCCTCAAGATGAGGCCTTGGATTCGGCCTTATGGATGAATCCAGGGCCCGCCCCACCCTGGGCCAGCACACCTGTCGGTCCGCCCACAGCCCACCCTCCCCCTGCCCAGAAACGCCCATTCCCACTCTCCCTCCTCCCAGAACTTCCCTTGCACCAGCCATGTTCGGCTGATGCAAGGGAGGTTCCCCGTCAGTGCTCTCAGGCCAAAGATACTCGTAGTGTTGGCCTGAGAGCTTGGCGCCCCCATGTCGGTGCTAATGATGTAGCAGCAACGCAACGACATTGCATCAACACTATGTCTCAGGTAGGATCGCACTGCCCGTATGATCGATGAGTCTTACACTATATGGGATATAGGAACTAAATCATTCTTCGGGAAAGCACTGAAACTGGATTATTGTTCATCATGCTGAAGCAAATAAAAAAGTAGACATTAAAATACTTTAGCAGAACAGGAAATGGGTATATTCTCAAGGAAACAAAACTTCAAAGCTGTTCCATAAATAATGTCAGGAAAATGAACATATGAAGTTGCCTTCTATCAAGTCAGGCTGTTGGTCCATTTAGAGTCCAATCCTACGTCAGCATCCTCACGTGGGATGGGCATGTGGGTAGTTGCAAACATGCCAGAGAGCCACCAGCACTGGAGCTGCACCCGCCAACCAGGGTAAGGACACCACCAGGTGGCAAGGAGGCAGGAGGATGGCATAATGGAGTGGGGAGTGGGTGTTTTGGGGTAGGGGAGGGGGGGGAGGAGTGCGTTCAGGCATGGGAGGTTGTGGAGATGGTGGAAGAGGCCTCCGCCTCATCCTAACCCCTATCCCAAGCCTGAAAGCCCTACACAGGACAACTACAACAGTGTTTGAGTTGGTCCTGATCTGAGTAGCCCCATTGGGCAGGCTGGAGGTCGACATGAGTTAAGGAAACCTCTTGGGATATAATGGTGACTGTTTTGGCACTGCTGTACAGTGGGACGGCCAGCTGTTAGGATTGGGCTATTAGCTGAGTTAGCTGTTAGCTGCCTACACTGATAGGCAGCAGCTTCCCAGGGTTTCAGATGGATCTTGCTCAGTTCATCTGAATGCCAGGGGCTGAAGCAGCCTGTAAGCAACTCATGTATGTGCCCTATTATTGAGCTCCAGCCCCTTCCAACTAAGTATCTGAACAACATATTTTTCTTACAAACTAAAGGTATGCAATAATCTGAGCTTTATCAAATATTGTATAATTAACACAAAAGCTTTGCAAAGTTGTTGATTTATTGAGAAACAGGTCCACCTATGTAGTTATGCTAGGGACTAAAGTACACAGGATGGTAGTAAATGAATTTACTATATTATGTACTAGCTTTTTGTTACCCGGCATTGCCCGGGTAACAAATGTCATTGGGACTATCACCAATCAGCTTAGCGACCCTGAAAACTGTGGATTTGACACTAATGTCAGTCATTTCAGATATTTTATTTTGCACCCCTTCTCACCCCCCTTGCCGATGGGGGCCGAATGTGGACTCAAATGGCATCGGGAGCATCACCATTCATCTTGGCGATCCCAGAAACTATGGATTCGACACCAATATCGGGCGTTTTTGATCATTTTTACGTGGCACCCCCTTCGCACCCCCACCCCTGGGGGTGCTTGGGGGTCATACCCCCGCAGTGTTTGTCACCAGGCCTTAAGGCGTATGCGTACCAAGTTTGGTGCATGCCGCTCCAGGCATTCCAGCAGGTCATGGTGGACGTTTTGTTTTGCACCCTTTCTTGCCCCCCACGCCCTTGAGGGGCCGAACCCGGACTCCAACAGCGTCGGGAGCGTCACCACTCATCTCGGCGACCCTGGAAACTACGGATTTAAGGCCAATTTTGGCCATTTTCGACCATTTTCATGTGGGGGCCCCTGCGCACCCCCACCGCCAGGGGCGCTGGGGGGCCTGACCCCCGCAGTGTTTGTCGCCAGGCCACAAGGCATGCACATGCCGAGTCTGGTACCAATCGGTCCAGGCGTTCCAGCAGGGCATGGCGGATGTTTTGTTTCGCACCCCTTCTCGCCGCCCCCCCCACGCCGAGGGGGAGCCAAACCCAGACTCCAATGGCATTGGGAGCGTCGCCGCTCATCTCGGCGACCCTGGAAACTATGGATTCGACACCGATTTCGGCTGTTTTCGACCATTTTCACGCAGGGCCCACTGCGTGCCCCCACCCCCGGGGGTGCTGGGGGGCCTGACCTCCACAGTGTTTGTCGCCAGGCCGTAAGGCATGCGCATGCCGAGTTTGGTGCACATCGCTCCAGGTGTTGCGGTGCCTATGCGGAACACACACACACACACACACACACACACACACACACACGAACATCCGATTATATATATATACTAGCTTTTATGTACCCGGCTTTGCCCGGGTGTTTATATCTGCCCTCCCTGACCCATCCCTGACCCATCTCCCAATTTTGGGCGTTTTCGACCATTCTCACCTTGGGCCCCCTGTGCACCCCCACCCCCAGGGGCCCGGGGGGGCCTGACCTCCACAGTGTTTGTCGTCAGGCCGCAAGGCATACGCATGCCGAGTCTGGCGCCAATTGGTCTAGGCGTCACAGTGGGGCATGGTGGAGATCTTGTATCGCACCCCTTCCCGTCCCCCACATTGGGGGGTGCAGACCCGAACTCCCACAGCGTTGCTGTTGGCCCCAGTGAGGCCAGAAACTACAGAACCGAGGACGATCTAGTCCATTTTTGACCATTTTCACGCGGGGGCCCTGGGGCCCCCCGGGGCGCTAGGGGGGCAGCCCCCCAGAGTGTCTGTTGCCAGGCTGGAAGGCACGCGCATGCCGAGTCTGGTGGACATCGCTCCAGGCGTGGCAGCAGGGCAAGGCAGATATTGTGTCTTGCACCCCATCGCGCACCCCATGCCGAGGGGGGGGGAGAACCCGGACCTCGACGGTGTCAGGAGCATCACTGTTCGCTCCGACAACCCCGGAAACTATGGACTCGACGCCGATTTTGGCCGTTTTTGACCATTTTCACACGGGGTCCCCGCGTCCCCCCCCGGGGGTGCTAGGGGTGTCTGACCCCCGCAGTGTTTGTCGTCAGGCCACAAGGTGTATGCGTGCCAAGTCTCATGTCGCTTGGTCCAGGCGTCCCAGCAGGGCATGGTGGATGTCTTGTTTCGAACCCCTTCCTGCCCCCCACACTGAGGGGGGTGAACCTGAACTCGCACCGCGTCGGGAGCGTCGCCACGCGTCCCGGCGACCCCGGAAACTATGGATTTGACACCAATTGTGGCCATTTTCGACCATTTTCATGCGGGGACCCCCACGCACCCCCACCCCTGGGGGCGGTAGGGGGGGCCTGACCCCCGCAGTATTTGTGGCCAGGCTGCTAGGCTCCCGCATGCCGGGTTTGGCGCCAATTGGCCCAGGCGTTCCAGCAGGGCATGGTGGACGCTGTGTTTCGCACCCCTTCTTGCCCCCCACGCCAGGGGGGGGGGGCTAAACCCAGACTCCAACGGCATTGGGAGGGTCGCCGCTCATCTCGGCGACCCCGAAAACTGTGGATTTGACTCCAAGTTTGGCCGTTTTTTACCGTCTTCACATGGGGACCCCCCCCATACCCCCACCCCCGGGGGCTCTAGGTGTGTGTGACCCCCGCAGTGTTTGTCGCCAGGCCTCAAGGTACGTGCGTGCCAAGTTTCGTGCCGATCGGTGAAGGTGTTGAGGAGCCTATTCAGAACATACAAACACACCCACATACCCACAAACATACCCACACACCCGGCCACGTTCATTTTTATATAGATAGATAGATTATAATACTGTATTATGGAGGATATTGGATGTTTACCAAAATGTTTTACCCAACACTCCTAAGCATTCTGAGTTCAGTGCATGAGCAACCCTGCAAATGTTAATTTACTAGAAGTGCTTGATAGATACTGAGAATCAAATTAAACATATACAGGACCTGCTTCCATACCCATGCATTTGGGAAACTGTGGTTTTAACTAACCACAGGTTCCAAACCCACAGAGGAAGCCAGACCTGTACCCTCTGGAAGTGACCAGCTTTTTTTTCTTTAGAATGTGTTCTGAGCCTTGGAAAAGCTGCACATGGCCTTCCCGGGCCTCAGAAAATCCTTTGGATGTGATTGAAGTACAGCTGTGGTCGCATTGGAGGTCTGGCATGATTTCATTATCCATGGGTTTCATTATCCGTGGGTTTTGGGATCTGCGGGGGTTCCAGGAACAGAACTGCCATGGATGCCAAGTGCATGGACACATACAAGGAATGCCACAGAAACCAATTGCGTTAGACCAAGCATTAATTTCCCTTTTGAAATGTTTAACAAGACAGAGGGCCCAAACGTATCCAATTTTCCAGCACCAATGCAGCCTCAAGGTAAGGGAACAGACATTCCCTTTTCATAAGAATGCCTCCATGACTGCACCCCACCATAGGATGCAGAGCATGGCCCATTGGCACAGTTGCATCAGTGGTGGAAAGTTGGATAGGATGGAGCCCAAAGTATTTGGGCAAGGGGAAAAGGCAACGGGCAGTGCAATCCTACCTCTTCTGTTGCGTCGACACTATGTCAGAGCATTGACATGATGACTGTAGTGTCGGCGCTTGAGCAATGGGACTGGCACTGCAGGCAGCACCGGTCCCGTTGCTCCCGCGCCAAGCCTTCCATGTAGGCCAAAGCTGGCTAGGGCGAGGGAGGCTCCGGGTCTGTCCGGACACGGCATTGGCACAGGGGGAGAGAGGTTGGGGCCGGGATGTGGGATTCGGCCATAAGGCCGAATCCTAAGCTCAATTGAGAGGCCGAGCAGCCTCAATTCGGGCCGCAGGGTCTGCTCGGATCTGCACCTGCTGTTTAAAGGGCGCAGATCCAAGGAGCATATAGGGGAGGCTGGAGCCTCCCTACAGTAAGGGCACAAATGTGCCTTTGCCATGGGCAGGCTTCAGCCTCTCCAATACTGTGCTGGATTTGGCACAGGCTGGCCTGCCTTTCCAATCCAGCGCAGTATAGGATTGTGCTCTGAAAGACAGCATTGGGGGGAAGTAATTAGTACACCATGTAATGTTCCCCTATAATTTAATGCAAATTTTAAAACCAAACTAGCAGGAAGCCCACATAAGATGTTCTAAATCTCATTGACATGGGCACCTTAGCATCAGTCTCAGTAAAGGAAGAACTGCACTACAAATTTATATCTTGTTTGCGCTTAAGAACCAAAGAGTGAAATGGATGTTGGTACCTAGAAATGAGGAAAATTACTTAGTTTTGGTTTTAACCAGGGCAGGCTGCTGCTGATCATCATTTCGTAGAGGTCAAAGAGCTTGTTTTTCAAGGTTTGGAATTCATATCTTTCAGAGACCAGCTCTCCTTGTACAAACTCAGAGCGTAATCCTAAACTGTGCTGGAACAGCAAGGCTACTGGGCCTGGACTGTATCCAGTGCAGCTTTGGAGCACTCCTGAGCCTCCCCGGGCAAGGGCATGTTCATGCATTTGCCCCAGGGGAGGCTCCAGCATCCCCTATGAGTTCTTCAGATCTGCACCTGCTGTAGAGCCAAGGACGCCGCAGCCTGAATCAGGGCCACAGAGCCTGGGGACAGAGGCTTAGATGTGGCCTAATGATACCTACCTGCCTGTCCACCGGTCAGTGCCCCCGCGTCAGCATTAGTGCCATTGGGCTGACGCAAACGGTTAGTGGCGGCCCAAGGGGGCATCTAGGATTTGCACCCTCAATCACTGCCTACTTTCTGCAGGATGGTACTGACTGCTGCCTGACAGCCTTTTATTTGAACACATTATGTGTGACATGTTTGAACACATGTGCCCATGGCACTGGGTCCCTGCCAGGAGAGCATAACTCAGGCCCGTAACATGATTTTGAAGGTGGACTGATTGCAGGAGGCACCAGATATCACAGGATAAAACACTTAGCTCCAGCAGTGGTATGGCCGCATAAGAGTGGGCTGCATCTTTCATGCATCCACTACATATCACACTCAATTCCTTTCCTTTTTGTCCAATGGCCCAATTCTACCTAACTCCCCAAGTGGCAATGCCGTGGTGGAATTACAATAGCCACTGTAACCTTTGGGGGAGTTTTGACTGCTGGAGGTCTCCTCAGGGTAATGGAACATTTGTCCCCTTGCCCCAGGATAAACTCTAAGAGTTGTGATGGGTCAGCTCTTCAGCTGGTGCAAGTCTGAGTTGATCAGTGCAGGTGGATCAGACCTGAGAAGGGGGTTTAGATTTATATTACCCCCGAGAAGGGGGTTCATCAGTGCTGCTGATGAACCCTGACCTTCCTGGGCTTGATCTGCCCACCCACTTCCTTTCTTTTCCCGATTACATCTTCCCCGCCCAGTTCTTCCCTCTCCCTGTCCTCCCCCACCCTGATCCACCCTCTGTGCCAGGCTTACCTGCTCCAATGGACCTTCTGAGGTATGCAGGAAGACTCCAGCCTTCCCGCAGCACACCAGCAGCTTGCGCTGGAGCACAGAACTTTACTGTTGCATTTCAGAAGCTAGTGCTGGCAAAAGAAAAGTCCTGCTGGATCAAGCCAAAGGTCCATCTAGTCCAGCTTCCTGTATCTCACAGTGGCCCACCAGATGCCTTAGAGAGCACATAAGACAACAAGATACCTGCATCCTGTTACACCTGGAGTTCTGAAGTAAACCTTTTCCACTGGCAAGGCAGCCCAATAGGATCAGGATGCCAAGCATAATACAGATCATAAGAAACATTTCCAATTAATTTTTTAAAACATATGTCGAAGTTAAATATTTAGTTCCTGTATAGCATCATTAAAATGGATCAACAGATGGCCTACCCAGCCTATTTCACAACTGAATACCATTTCTATAAAAAGGATTAATGATTTCCCAGTCATTATGATTGGGTATGATTTCCCAATTAAAATATATCAGTCTTAAAAGACTTTTCTGGACAAACAGACTCCTAATATCTTTAAATGGCAATACAACATAAAGAAACTTATTTCCTACACAAGAGTCAACATGAACATTAGGTAGAACAATATGTTGGTGTGTAGTTATTTGAAAACTTTTATATTCCACCTTCTAGTATGAAAAACTTTCAAGGGAAGTATCAACAATAAATGTTAAAACAATCAACTAATAAAATACAAATTAATTTCTAAAAAAATAATTATATTGCCATTAATTTTTCAACTAGCCATAGCATAGTTTTGCAGCCTTTTAAGCCTAGGTTCAAAATTACAAAATGTGCAACAGCAATGGCACAAAATTTGGCCAGCCCCACACACTGGTGCAGCTGTGCCAAAAAGGTGGGGGGCAGAGCAGAGGCTTTGAAAGGGTAAAAAAGGTAAAGGTTTCCCCATGACCGAATGGTCTAATTGTGACTGACTGTAGGGGGCGGTGCTCATCTCCATTTCTAAGCCTGTAGAGCTGGCGTTTTGTCCAAGGACAAGCTTCCGTGGTCATGTGGCCAGCATGACTACGCCGTTACCTTCCCACTGAAGTGGTCCCTATTTATCTACTTGCATTTAGGTGCTTTCAAACTGCTAGGTTGGCAGGAGCTGGGACAAGCAACAGGAGTCACTCCGTCACGCAGTCTTGAACTCCCAATCTTCCGGTTGGAAAGCCCAGCAACAGCGAATTAACCCGCTGCGCCACCATGTCCCTTCAGATCCCACCACATCCCTTTGAAAGGGTAAGGGGCTTCAAATTCCTTTTCCCTCCGCAAGCCTCCTGCCCCCTTTTCCCTCTGTAAGCCTCCCATGAGTCTTCTTGGAAGTCTGAGAGAAAGCTAGTACATGTCTGAGGTGAGAAAGGGGCAGGGAGGCTGTTGCGGGAGGGGATAGGACCCTTTCCTGTAGCTCCCTGCCCTATTCTTAACCTCTCCCCATCCAGTTTTGTCCTCTCCCTGCCCATGTTCCGCCTTCCTTGCAACTCCTCCTGCCTCCCACCCTGGTTTACCTGCTCCGGCAAGCAGCCATCGGCTTTGTGACATGTGTTGGAAGGCTCCGGCCTTCCTACTGGCACTCTGACAGTACGCTACTCAGTGCACTTCTGGAGCATGCTTTATGGCTACTTTGCAACAGCTGATGCTAGCAGAATGCCAGTTCCCACCAGCAGGAACTGCTGGTCTTGCACTTAGAAACATAGGGATGGAAAATGTTCTATGGCTTCATACAACAATGTATCAGCCTTTATTGTATGTGCATGCTGTTGCCCAATCTAAAAATGTGGCTATGGTTCATTAATGTATAAATCCAAGTTAAAAGCAAATCTCTCATTTTCAGATTTGATTTTATGGCTGCAGTACATCAGCAGGTGCAAGGGCAGCAGGGTTTAAATGCATGCCATCAGCTTATGATGATGATGGTAGAAGACAGGCATTGAGGACCATCATGGACTGGCCCACTCCAAAAGGGAGGCTGTCAGCAGAGGAGAACATTGGTGAAACCCTAACCCTCTTCCTACAGATTTTCTGAAGCCAAAGGGGTGGGTTCTACACCCCACTTCTACCTTGGGAGAGTGCTGTCAACAGCTGCTCCCCCAACTTGTGGGAACTAAGACCTGGATGTCCACTCCCACCTTTCAATTCTGCAATTCCATCCCCAGGTCTAGGGTTGGCCTTAGGGCAATTTGGCCCATGTGGCCAAATTGGTCTCTGCACCTGGAGGGGCCCGGCACGGAGATGGCGAGGGGAGCACCCCCAACCACAGCTGGCACCTCACTTTATATCTGATGCTCTGGCATGGAATCTTCCATGCTGAGATATCACAAGGAGAGTGTGGCAAGCGGGGCATTGCCACTGGATGTCCCTCCCATTGCCTCTGGGTCTGATTGGCTTGAAATCGCCTTCTGCCCCGAAGCAGTTGGTGGTGACGCTGCTGCCAGGTGCCTTGTCACTGCCGCTCATCCTGGTGAGTTGGGAAGAATGCAAAAATGTTTTGCATTGGGTCCCACAGATCCTAAGGCTGGCCCTGCCCAGGACCACATTTGTGAGGCCACTACTGTCCCTGCCAAGCATTCTAGATTGTGGGGATATTCATGACAAACATTGTCCTCAGGGACAGAAGCAGGTGAAGCTTTGGTGCGGGTCACTAATGGGAAAGGAACTTGGAGGCATGTTCCCAGACATTTGTAACTACGGTCACATATTCTCTGAATAGGAACAGAGCCTGGTCATATCCTAGATTAGGTTCCATTACATGTTAGATGTTTTCAATAATCAACAGTCACGGATTCTCTGTGTACTAATCTTCTAGGTGAGAAGCAACATAACCATTTTGGCATACAATTCATGTCCTCCCTCCTTATCAAGGGGAGAGGCTAAATTATTTTCTTTACCATCTTTTGTGTTAATCACACTGTTCTGGATTGTTTGTTACCAAATGTTAGGAGTCTAAGATGTGTGTTAGTAACATTTTTAATACTCCAGTGGTGTATTAAAGAGAGCGCACGCTCCCTTGCCGCAGGGAGGCTCCAGCCGCTCCTAAACAGTGCTGGCCCATCGGCCTCGCCAGTCCGGCACTGTTTAGGATTGCGCTCTGAGACTCCTTTCTCTGGATGCGAAAGAAATCCATGCCAGAGAGACAACTAGAGAAAGAGGATTTGGAGTCTTGGTATCCCATCCTTGGAACTCTACTTAAACTCTTTTCTCATTCAGGTACTACGTGAGGATATATCCCAAACCGCTTCAATCGACTCTAAATGCACTCTTCATGTAAGGTGATGGCTTGGATTGAACAAGGCCCACTTTATTCAAAACATATACAGTAACTGCAGCTGGGTATCTAATTAAAAAAACCCAAGGTGGATGGGTAGACCTGTGGGTGGGCTGGTTCAGGGCGGGGGTGTAGCCAGGATCTGCCCCCAGCCTGGTCGGCCCTGATTTGGGCTGCTTGGATTAGCCCCATTCAGGCCGCTGCTGCATTACCTGGAGGAAAGAAATCGATTCCTCTTGCCCCAGGTTGCACCGCAGCCAACCTAGCCCCATGCTGGATATGGAACAGGCCAGTTGGCCTTAACAGGGTTAAGATTGCGCTCAAAAAGAGCAATTTCTAGAACATTAGAAAAATGCATCTCTTAATCAGCATGCATGATTTTACAGTGAATTACACTGTAGGAAAAACCATTTTTAAAAATTCTTTGTTTCAAGTAAACAAAGAAATCCAGACATATTAAGAGAGGATAGTGTCAATGTAAGGTGTTTTACATGCTAATTACCCTGCAATATCACTACACATATCAAGCACTAGCACAACTTGATTTGTAAACAGCTTGATTTGTCAAGCAAGAAGAATTCAAAATACATTAATAGCCTGCCAACTGCAATGTAAAATTAATATTACCAAACATTCACAAAGATTGCTCATTAACTGGGATGGGATGGAAGAAACATGGAAATAACAAGAACACACATATCCAGTATGTCTTCAGCCTTAGGGACAAATCCTATCCAACTTTCCAGGGCTGATGCAGCTGCAATGCAACTCTGAGGTAAGGGAACAAATATTCTCTTACTTTGAGGAGGCCTCCATGACTTCCCTCCCACCACAGAATGCAGCCCCAGTGGTGGACCTGTAGGGGGTCAAAGGGGTCAAATCCAGCGATGGGATCCGCAAATTGAGAAGGGGAATGCTGGGCGGGACTTACGCAGGACTTCCACGTGATTGGCTGCCCGTTTGCAGTGTTCTGCGGCTGCCCTGGACTCGGGGGGGGCTGCCCCCAGTTGGCGCGCCCCACCGCTGCTCACCCAGGCACTCAGCGTGCCCCCCACCTGTCCTCCGCGGCGAGCAGGAGCACCCCCCCAGGCCAGGGCAGCCGCAGAATGCTGTGGACGGGCTGCCAATCATACGTAAGTCCCGCCTAAGTCCCCCTTCTCAATTTGCGGATCCCACCGCTGGTCAAATCCAATGCATTCGCAGTGCCCCCACCCAGTTGCCACCATTGGCTCCACTGCTGGCTCCACTCGGCTTTAAGGAGTGGAGGAGAAGCGCGCTGGCACTCCACCACCCACCTCCCCTCCCTTCTTTAAAGTTGAATGGAGCCAACTCCATTTGGCTGGCTGGCTGCCCACCAGACAGGCGGCTGGCAGAATTTTGCCCGTCACCCACCCCCACTTTTTGAAGCTGAACAGGGCCAGCTCACTGCCAATCCCATTCTGCTGCCTCCGCAAGCCAGAACACCTCCTTGTACCAGTCCAGCCGATTCCCAGGTAGCGAAATGTGCCTTATGCTAGCCTAGTGCCATCTTAGGATGGCGCCCTTAGTTATGGATCCTAACTGGTTGTCAGTCTGTCTCCACAAAATTGATAAATATGGCTATCAGGTGTTAGATGTTGAGGAAAACTGGAACAGGAATGCTGTGCAGATGCTTGACCCCATGACTCTGAAAACTTCCAGATGTTTTCATGCATAGTGCATGCAAAGCTAAGCCAATATAATTGCAAATATGCCACTACCATCACAGTAATAACAATTCATTAACATACACACACACACACACACACACACACACACATTGACAACATAGTATGAGGGGTTCCTATGCTGAGAGATTATTGACAAAGAAAGCTGATTTTGAGGTGGATCTGATGTGTCAAGATAGTCTTACAAACCATAATATTTCTTCAGCTTCTGATTCATGTACTTGTTTATCACTTATTCCTACTTCAAAAGTGTACTGGGCCCATGTTGTGAACAGTGGGCATTGTTGTGAACAAGGCACTGCTAGAGAGAGACAAATAGCTGCTAGACTTCTTTGTTTTCTATTTCCACCTTGCTCTTTTGGGGGTGCTTGCTACTTTGCTGAGAGCTAAGCAAGCAGGCTTTGTATTGGTTTGGAATATTTCTTCCCTCTTATTAGTCACTCATCTTTATTCCTCCCTTGGGCTGTGGTTCAGATGTTTAATTCAATTGGGCCTTCATTTCCCTCAACCCGCCTCTATACACAGTTTCTCTCTTTTCTGCTTAATTATTTCATAACCATGTGCTCCTTTGGAAGAATGTTCTGTTTTGAGTCAGACAAGGGCAGCAGTTTGACAAGGAGATTTACTGATAATTGGGAAAGATTCGTATTTTTGCTCCAGCAGAGACCAATAATATGCTTGGGGACTACATTTGTTAGGATCAAAGGTTTAGTCACCAACTGTCTTGTGTGCTGTTTTTAAAGGAACAATGAAAAGCTCAGGATCGATGCGAATGCTAAAGGCAGGAGTCTGGTGCCTCTGAAGAAAAATCATGTGTCAAATGGCTGGCTTGTACTTTTGGACATCACAACTGCCCCACTGGATGAGAGCAGTCCAGCTAATCCTGCACTGTCTGCAGCAACAGCCAAACAAATGTTCCAGAGAAACATGCAAGCAGGATGTGAGGAGAAACAACCTCCCTTGTTCCAGAACCAGAGATATATGGCCCCTGAGCAGGTTACATTATCTTAGCACATAGCTACTCGTAACCACATTATTCATGATCATGTGGCCGCTAACTAGGGCACCATGTTAAACTTCACTGGGTAGTGTACGGGAGACTAATGTCAGCATCGAGTTGCTGGAGGCACTGGAGTAAACCCCTGCATTGTACTACTGCCCCCCAATGTAGCTCCCCACCAATTGGTGCATTGGGTGCTAGAATTACCACCACTACAGAGGGTTCTGGGGTCGGTCTAGCCAGGTGGCCTTTTGATGGATATGGGCTTTATTTGGCCAACATAATGCCATGCTGGCATACACACAAAATACATTCAGTCATTGTATGCCCTGATAGCTGGGCAAGGAGGCACTTTTTTCAAGTGCTGCTCATCTTATATTTAGCAGGGAGGAGAGTAACTAACCTTCTTCAGTTCAGTGCAGTATCTTTTCTAGTGGCTGTTGCTGATGTCTCTTCTGCATCTTTTAGGATGTGAACCCTTTTGGGATTGGGAGCCATTACAGATTTTTCTGTAAAGCACTTTGTGAACTTTTTTGTTATTAAAAAGCGTAATATTAATGCTCATTATTATAATTAATAAATAATAATAAATGTGCAGAATTGGGGGATATGCTAGAGATATATGCGCTCCTATAGACTGATCACACAATGTGAAAGAAAGGGTTGAGTGTGCACTCACAAAAGGTACTTTTCTGCACCCAGGACACCAGCAAGACTTTTGAGCAGTTGTTATTAGGTTCAGACATTTCCGAAGTTCCTTTAGGCCCATAGAGCGTTAATAACTTTTGAACCGGCTCTGCTGTCCCACTGGCAGCTTCCTAGGAAGCCCAGAGAGCACTAGATGGGATTTAGTGCTTTTTAAAATAATCAGCCCAGCACCCATACTCCACAATTCTTCCTGTGCCTGAGCCTGTATGGATGCCTATCAAACCTAAGTTTCAAAAAGACGCAAAAGGCGTGATTTTGTGAAATTAGGAGCGTCGATTATTTTCTCTTATTAGAAAATAAAAAGGTCAGGGAACCCCGAAGATTAAGAGGGAAAGGGGTGGGGGAAGAAGACTTGCTAGGTAGAAGAGAGGAGAACGCGTGCAGTTCCATGCTATATGAAGCAAATGATACCCAATGGAAAGGGATTTGCTCCTTGAGTAAGATCGCAGCCTTCGAATTCGCTCGAAACCGACACAAAAAGGAGCGATCTCGCCTTCCCACCGGTTCCTTCGCCGTCAGCGCCGTTCTTTATGGAGCGGGGGTCGTGATTGCCCTTCCCCGGGCTGGGCGTCCCGCTTGACTGCCGGTTAGGTGGTTGATTTGTTCCCGGGGCCACCGCGCCCGCCTCTAACAACACAGCGCCACGGGCAGGGGAGGGCCAAAGCGCGAGGCGGGCGAGCGAGAGGGCGGGGGAAGCGAGGGCGCGCGGGAGGCAATCGCCGCGGGGCCCAAGCCTTGCCCCATCAACACCGCCGTGTAAAGGCTCGGAGGAGGAGCCAGGCAGAGACGGGAATCCAATGAGCGGCAAAGAAGGCAGGCCTGGGCGGAGTTTGGTACGCAGCCGCCCAATGGCGGGGGATTAGGTGAGGCGGGGGAGGGAGGGAAGCTCGGGCTGTGCGAGAAGTCAGAGACAGTGAGAGAGAGTCCTGAGTCGGGCGGCGAGTTGCTGTTGGAACTGCTGTGGTGCGGCTTGTCTCGTGCTTTCCCTGGCGCCCGTTATAGCAGCTGCGTAGTCGCCGTCGCGCGCGCGGCGGCCGAGGAGAAGGCTTCGGAGAGACCGGCGGGCCGGCTGGACGGCGCGCGCGCGAGAAAGAGAGAGCTAAGGAGAGGGCGAAGGTGCTTCCTCACAGGGAAGGCAGGAGCGGGAAGCTGCCTGGAGTAGAAGTTTGGCTGGACCCGCCGCCGCTGGGAGGAAACTTTTCTCGAGGGGCCGGAGCCGGGGGAGAGGAGGCGGAGAGTCGCTACCGACGCCACAGCCGGGACTGGGCTCCTCTTCTCCGCGCCAGCCTCTGGGCTGCGGGTGGGCTCGCGAGGGCTGCTCCGGCCCTGGCCGGGATGTACCTGGCAGCATTCTCGGCGGGGCGGAGGCGCCGGGGTGTCGGCGGCTGGCACCTGGCGGCGGGGTGGCTGCTGTTGCTGGCGCTGCTGCTCTTGGGGGAGTCCGGGGCGCGGGCGTTCGTCTGCCTGCCTTGCGACGAGTCCAGGTGTGAGGAGCCCAAGAACTGCCCCGGCGGCGTCGTGCTGGACATCTGCGGCTGCTGCTTCATGTGCGCCCGGCAACGCAACGAGAGCTGCGGGGGGTTTTTCGGGCTCCACGGAGCTTGCGACCGGGGGCTTCGCTGCGTGATCCGCCCGCCGCTCAACGGAGACTCGCTGACGGAATACGAAGCGGGCGTCTGCGAAGGTAAAAAGCGGCGGATGACCACTCCGTCCCGGCGCAGTCCACTCCGAGAAAGGTTGAGCTATACTAGCGCGTATCTTGGCGTGGGGGCTGACGGGGGTCTCGTCCCCTCCCAGGAGAAAGGAGCTGTTTGTGAGGCTCCCTCTTTTCTCCGGTCAGGTCCCCCCTCCCCCCAGAAAGGCCGAGCAGGCGAAGTGTGGTGCTTTAGGATTTTCTCTTCTCAACCACTCCATTTTTCAACGTATTGTTTAGTGTGAAATGCAGCAACTACCTTGAAAACTGGAAGCTGACATTCCGGGAAAAGGTGGGGGTGCCTGGTGTGACGTGCTTTTTGTGTTTGTTTCTTGCTCATGGGATACTGTGTTATGTGTATCTCTTCTCTTCTTTCTCTCTTCTCCCCTCCCCATTTCCTCATGGTTATTTTCCATTCTTGCCCACATCAAATGAAAGTCTCCTCTCCAAGAACCTATTCCTTAAAAAAAAAAAAAATCCTTTCCAGAAGCTGAGTAGTTTGTATTGCCAGCGTTGGAGCTATGCTTCTAAATTAATTTTTCGTCTCAGTGTTCTCATCAGATGCCAGTCCCAAGGTAGATTTGAGTTGTGGACTTGAAACTAGAAACACATTTTTTGTGTCTGGGTAGTAATGGATCGTATCCCTTTTTTCTTTAATTGGAACATATGATGTTTAACAGCTAAGTTTGCTGTTTTCTTTTACTTGACTTTTCTCTTTCTATTTGCTTTAACTGACCAATCCTAACCATATTTACTGGGCTGTAAGAGGCACTGGACTCAGTGCTGCTTACTAGAAAAATGTGCACTTAGGACTGTAGTCGCTTTCTCTGTGTTATTTTTCCATTTAAATTTGGAAGCAGATTGCCCCTGCTATTGTCAAGTAGCAACTGGATCTATACCTAAAAAAAGTTATTGCAATAATGTCACTTTTCTTTCTCTTTAAAAAGTTGCAGCTGCAGTCTGACAGTGTAGGTGTATGCAGTAGACTAATTCATGTGCACCAATTATTAACTGTTTTTCAAAAGTGGAACAAGATTAATGAACTGGCAACCTTTTAGTCTTCTGAGTTAGAATGATCAGTGATCATGGACACTTTCTAATTCTTGAATCAGTAAAGAAATAAAGGTCACTTGTCACCATCCCATGTTTATTCCCATACCATTGGGGGGGGGGGGAAGGGAAGGAATTGGTGCTCCTTGGCACAGGAGACTACTCTGCTTTTTATGCAAAAGGCTATGACATTCTCAGCTATGAGAATCCAAGAATGTACCGTATGTGGGAAAAATGTCCTTCCATGGGTCGGGTTGCAGAAAATTAGGGTGTGTGTTTTGTTGCTCCGCTAGGGGGCTGCAGCGAGTTCCAAAATTCCTTTGAAAGGACCCTGGCAAAGTCATTCTCCTCCACCCCTTTGCCCAGGAATCAAATTCTCTAATACAGTGGTTCCCAAACTTTCTAGCACCAGGACACACTTTTTACAATGACACTCTATCCCACCTAGCATTATGGGCCTTTAAAAAAGTGTTCCGTTTACAGAGACTCAAGCTTTTGTTTTTATCCTTTTTACTATAGTTTTTTTTGGGGGGGGGGGGCCCGCCGGGGCCGCATTCTGGAATGTTTGTTGAGCCACATTCATCAGATCAGCTGCAGCCCTAAGGCATGATTTATGAATGCCTAGGGGTGTGGCTATAATGATGATTGGGCAGCAGTGCCCCTTCCTGTAGCAGCTTGTTTAACCCTTGATGCACACAGCCTAATCTGCCTTGTCGGTTTCATTGGTGGGTCCCAGCCCATAATTTGGGGACTACTATTCTAATACTTTTATCCAAATTCTAATTGAATCATATAATTCTTTTTCCTAAAGAAAAGGGCATTTTTAAACAACTAAATTATCACCTTTTAAGGCCACATTTGGTGCAGTTTAATCCTGTTTTACTAGTTTGAAAATAAGAGAGTGGCTTTTCTGTGCAGGTGTGTTATCTCTTCCCTGTCCCCTCCCGCAATGTTTAGTTGGCTTTTATTGGCACAGACATTCTATGCCAATAAAATTCTGTTAACAGTCTTTGTTTGGACTTCAATTTGCTGGCTGCAATTATGTAAGTTAAAAGTTAAAATTTAAAAAGCATATATTGATGAAATGAATAAATATCATGGTCACTTCTGCCACGGAAAAGTTAAACTCCCTATTCTGCTATTGCATGTTTTAAGTGTAAGTTCACACTGTTTATATTGGAGGGAAGTTATGGTGAAAACCTGTCATGATACTTTGACACCTTGACCCTTTTAACATATAACAGTGCAGACTTTCTGGCAGTTTTAAGAGAATTATAATTCTTTTGAAGTGATGCAATCTCTGCATTGCTGGACCATCTTGAAGCACACCTGGCATTCCCCTGCAAGAAGAGATTTTTATTGGTGGTGGGGTTGATACTGGCTCCAGCTATGCCAAGGACAATCTAGGAAAATTTAATTAGGTAGAAGCATTGACACACAGATATTTCAGTTATATGAATGTACATAGATTTGTAGTCAGTGCTTTTGGTAATCATTGGACTAAGTTCTTTGTCATTAACTTTGAATTTTTTAGATGTTAATAAAATTTTATTAATAGATGAAAAGAAATTTGTAATATAAATTCTCAATTGTTCCTAAAGTATTGGTTGTTGAAACTATTGATTGATATTGGGTCCACAATCTTCACTTTCAAATTCAAGGTTTCACTAGAAATACTCTTGACAAGAACATGGTTTGTAGATTAGCTTATTTACTACTAGAGTAGACTTTCGTATTATCTTAAATATTTTCCTCTTTTAATCAATACAGTAGTTTCTTCAATACAATTTTTATACTGAAATGACCCCTACTGGTCACAGTGTAGAACTTTTTTTGGGAAACCTATTAAAGCATTCATGGAAAACACTGGCACTATGGGCAAAAATGTTCTGTCAGCTCAAAGACTATTGGTTGTCATGGCTCATACAATTGACAACACTTGAAAATAGATAGCCGTGCCCCGGTATCTACTGATTCGGTATCCACAGATAACTGAAATGGATACTGGATGGATACTGGGACTCCTATTATAAAGACAGGGGAACATCTGTGGTTTTGCTGCAACAAGGCAAAAACAGCAATTTGTTTAATGTTCCCCTGTCTTTAAAAAGGCATCCCCAGTATCCATGGTTTTGGGTATCCACCATGGGGTCTGGACCAGAACTCCAGGGGGTAATGGGCCATGCCTGTACTTCAAATCTGTTTGAAAATAAAATCCAGTAAATGGAACAGTATAAGCAATGGCAGACTCGCATAGTACTTAAGTTTTCTAATGGGATCGTAGCCCTTGAGTATTAGGATTTTTGTCTTCTGCCTCATACATTTATATTGCATATTTTATTTGTGTGTTACAGACCACTTCATATAGGAACTTAAGGTGTGCTCTTATGTTAAGAACCCTGTCCAGTGTACCTAAGTCTGTTAGGGGCTAGGCGGCACAGGGGTGAACCTTCTCGATAGTAGCACCACAATTATGGAACTCGCTACCGTAGGATCTTCCTCCTCCCTCATAGCATTTCGGCAAGGGCTTGATTCTTCTGTTTCATCTGGCATTTGATGTTGACTCTTGTACCTCTGCAGCAGAACCTACATTGGAAATGGTTTGGCCTCTTCCAATGGTTTTTATTTAGGTTACCCTGTTTTTATTTATATTTTATTTTTATTGCTTATTTTATTATTTTGGGGTACTGTATTAATTTATTTCCAATAATTGTGAGCCTTTGCCCTGGCAGAGGAAAGGTGAGATAAAAATCTTTGAAACTAATCTGCTATTCTGTCAGTATAGTCAGTGATCTACTTACTGTTTAAAGAAACCCCACCTTTCAAAGATACAAGGTAAAAACACAATGCAAAGTATAAGATTAAAAAAATACTAAAGCAATAAAACAATAGATCAGAAATTTTAGGCATAGCATTCTTTAGAAGTACCCATGATTAGGGTTACTTCAACATCTTTTGCTCAGCATTTCTGCAATGTTGTGTTAAGGCAGATAATTCAAAACTCCAGCCCATGGGCCATATCTGGTGCCTCCCAGTTCTTCCCTGGCATGAGCAGTGCTTTGCGTTCTGCTGGGGAAGCCATGAAAGTCCCCCCCCACACACACACACAACTCCCAGGGCCTTCGCTGCCAGCTTGCTGTTCGCATTGGAGAAGATTTTCCCTGTAGCAGCAGTCATTAATGGATGGGCCTATGAGTGTCTCAACTTGTGTCTGGATGATATATATATCTTCTACTTGTTACTAAATTTTCAGAGTTGGAGAGTAATTAGTTTCATTGTTTTGAGTACGCATCTTTACTACGTACTTGCATCTTCTGATGCAACTCCGTCATGGCTTTTTCATTCTAGGCATTTAAGTTTGTTGAGGTACCAAGAATTGTTAGAGCCCCCCAAGCCTCTAACAACATTTTTCTGGAATGTGGGAGGACTGCATAAAACAGTTTGTAGTATAAATAAGCCCTGAGCTATAATTCTGGCTCTTTGCTTGTTTTTCCTGAATTAGAAACTGAATTTGCATGTAGCAATTTTATCATATTGCTTCAATATAAGTAAGTGTAAAGTGATGCAGATTGGAACAAGAAATCAATATTTCACCCATGCTGATATGTTCAGAGCGGTCTGTAATGGATCAGGAGACAGATCTTGGGGGCTCGGGGGGTGGGCAGCTCAAGGAAAGTGTTCAGTGTGTGGCAGTTGTGAAGAAGGCCAATTCTATTCTTGAGATCATTAAAAAGGGATTGAGAATAAAACGGCTTTTGTACAAATCAATGGTAAGGTCATGTCTGGAATACTGTTTCTGGTTCTGGTTGCCACATCTCAAAAAGTATAGTGAACTGGTAAAGGTGCAGAAGAGAGTGGTAAATGATATGTGGACTGGGGCACCTCCTTTTAAAGGAAGGCTACAGTGTCTGGGGCTCTTCAGTCTTGTAGAACAGCAGATGCTGAACCTCAGCCGGTGGACCCAATCTGGCTGCTGAAAAAGGCTTTCCCCTTTGTCCGGAGCTCTTATTGTTCTGCAGTGCTGCTTGTTACCTTTCCGACCGTCTTTGCACTGGGCAGTCACTTCCGCTGCCGATCGCCCCAGCAGGCTCTGCACCCCAATTATGGGGCAGAAACAGCAGCCTGCTGCAACTTCCTGAGACAATTGGTTTGAAAGATAACAAGGAGCTGTGCAGAAGTATAAGACTTGTTATTGTTGTCCACTGAGGGAGATGGTGGATTTTTCCTCATTGGAGACTTTCAAGCAGAGGCTTGACAGGCATCTGTTGGAGCTGCTCTAGGAGGATCTCCTGCTACAGGCAACTGGTTGAATTAGATGATCTTGTAGATCCCTTCCAACTCCATGAATCTATGACTTTTTTCACACTGTACATGCTGGGGAACTCTTTTTTCAGATGCAGTGGTCCTGAAGTTTTGAGATTGCTGGTCTAGAAAGAAAGTGCCTGATTGAGACATTAAGTTATGCTTGGGTTGGATAGAGGGAGGTTCTTTCCCTGTTATACCACACCAGAACCAGGGGATATCCATTAAAATTGATTGGCAGGAGAGTTATAACAAACCAAACCTGCCGTGTAATTAATCTGTGGAGCTTCTTGCCCCAGGATATGGTGGTAGCACCTAGCCTAGATTATTTAGAAGGAAATCAGATTTATGGAGGTAAAGGTCCATCACATGTTATAAGACATGATGACTATGTGCAATCTCTGTGTCTTAATGAGACTCCTGTTTCTGAATACCAGATGCAAGGGAGTGGCAACAGGATAAAGGTCTCCTGTTTTGAATGCTCCCTGAGCCAGTGGTGTGGTGGGCCACTGAAATTCAGGAAGCTGTACTAGATGGGCCTGATCAAAGGTAACAAAGGGGATGCTGCCTGATCCAGCAGAGCTCTTCTTACGTTCATATTTCTAAAGCAGTACTTTAGGATGTAAAAGTTGTATGGGTTTAGAAAGCTAATTTCAGTACACCTTTTGTAACTGCGCTCTGATCTTTATAGCGAGCTGCTTATACTGCTGTTCTTGAGCAAAACTGTAGCTATAGCAATACTAAAAAACAAAACTTTCAGGCAAATCTATTTGCTATGGCATCCGTCTAGTTTAAGATCAGTGTGCTTCTTTTATGTAAACGTTGTTTGTAGTAGTCAGAACTATTTGAGGGCTCAGTCTTGTCCAACTTAAAGCGGCAATGCAGCCCCAAGGTAAGAAAACAAACATTCCCTCAGTTTGAGGAGGCCTCTGTGACTTCCCTTCCACTGCAGGATGCAGTGTATATCCTGTTCGCATGGCTGCATCAGTGTTGGAAAATTGAATAGGATATGGCCCTGAAACTCAAGTGCAGAACTGGATTGAGAGTTTAGGATTTGTTTTCCAACAAATTGGAGATCCTCCTTATTAGCTGCATTCTTGACTTAAATTTCATGGTGCATAGGACTTCTAACACTGACTTTCATCTTCCATTTTATTATATGTTTTTGCTAAGATTGTTTTTGTTGTTCATGCTGCTTTTCTTGAAAACGCCTTCCAGTGTGATTCTGACTAACTTCAAAAATAACATTTGAAGGGCTTTAACAAGCTGTGATCAGATCAGAGGACTGGCAACTATTTTTTGTAGAATCATGATTTTTAAATAAGTCTTTTGTACAACTGTGAGTTAGCAACTTTTAATTTGGGATTTAATAGATTAATCTTATTGCATTGTTCTGTATGTATCATATTTGCCCTATCCATCTCATTTTTCACACCCATCTTGCTGTCATAGTCAAAGGTTATAGTCTATCCTTGCGTATAAGACAAGGTTCAGTGTACCCCAAATGTTTCACAGATTAAGCTAGTATAACTCCATTTTTTTAATGGCACATACAGACAGTGTGAAGTAGTTAGCCTGGCAGAGATTTTGAAAATGTATACTCATTTGTGCAAGGTAATACTTGTAGATCATTGTTATTAGAACTGTGGGTTGGGACCCACTTGGTGGGTTGCGACCTGATGCCAGGTGGGTTGCGGAAAGCTGAGAGCAGCCATCTTGGAAACTGCAGACCTTGCTCTTGTTATATTCCTTTTGTTAGTGTTAACAGTTTGAATTTTCAAGTGAGGGTTCTAAAAAAAAAAAATTATTTTCAGTTCAGTGCTTTTACATCATATTTTGTCCTAATCTTGCTTTCTGTCAGGGATGTTTCATGGTTGTACAATTGCTGCTGTCCAAGAATGCCAATTTGCATTTCAGTAGTGTCATTTTATTATGCTACAATGATGGCACTTCCTGCTTGATGATGTCGCTTCCTGCCATGACATCACTTCCAGATTAATGACATCAATTCCAGTGGGTCCCGACACAAGTGCCATTCTAAAAAGTGGGTCCCGTTCTAAAAATTTTTAATACCACTGTTGTAGATGGTAAGACCAGGCCTTTGAAACTCTGATTCTGTGTCATTAATTATGCTGGAAATGTTTGATACATCCAAGTCTACAGTTCTAAGCAATCTTAATGGGAGGGGGATATCCTCTAACAGGATTGTAAATCAAGCTGATTTAATGTTAGTTTTACTTCCTTGAATATTTTAAACATTGTCTTTTTAAAGAGCTGAAGGTGAAAGTATTAATGTAAAATGGGCTTACATAAAGATGTATCTAGACAGTGATTCTCCACAGGAGAGTTGGGAATCTGGTAAGTCTTTGCAAGGGCAAAGCTAGCAATGGCGCCACAGCAGTTGTGGCACCAAAACCAAAGGGCTTTGAAACATACCTGGGGGTGTGTGCTTAACTTTGGCAGGCTGTGGGGGCCTCCCCATTCCATCTGTGGGCCTCCCCATTGTTGAAAACAACCCTCATCTCTGATCGCAACCCACTTCTGGTTTTGTGATTGCAACCTGCAAGTGGGTCATGATAGGACAGCAATTTCCAAGTCCTACATGGCCATTGGGAATGCTGTAAGTGGTGGTGGGGGCGGGGACTGGGGCACTCCAGGGGTTCTTACTTCCGGGGCGGGGGTCACGCTAGCCTCTGGCAAGGTGTCATGTGAAAAGAAGTAATGCTTTGTGCGTGGAAAAATTGGACTTTTTACAGCATAGGGGAGGCTCGCAGGCGGGGGGGCGCTGTGGGTCTCCCAGACCTTGCCAGAGGCCACTGTGACCCCCCAGTGTGATAAGAACCCCCAGGGTGCAAGCAGCGCTGCGGTGCTGTGAGGCACCCACTCCTGGGCCACTCCCTTAAGGGGGAGTGCCCCAGGAAAGTTTCCCAATGATGGGTCTTCCCCCCCCAGGTTGGGGAAACACTGATAGGGCTTATAGCAACAGAGGGCACTGCAAACTTGCTGCACCCTGACAAAGTCTAGTACAATCTCACTAGTATGTTTAAAAGCCCCTTGTCTGTAGCAGCACCATTGGCTGTCATTTTTTGGCCAGTTCCCTTTAGGGGAATGTCTCTCTTCTGGTTCCCCTGGCAGCTTGTGACCCACCAGTTTGGGAACCTTTGATCTAGACACAAGGGTGTATTGAGGTAGAGGAAGTAGCATGTGCATGTAAGTATGCAAGTTCTACTGAAATGTTTCTAATACTTCTAGCTTTGAATCTACCATATATAATTGTGCATAAGTTGATGTCATGTTTAAGTCGAGGGAAAGTTTTAAGCCAAAAATCATGGAATTTGCCATGCCCTGTGGATTAGTCGATGGTAAAACTTAGGGGTACTAGCAATTCATTGAATTAGATAATTTTGTCTAATTTTACCCAACACCAGATTCTGACAAATGATCTACCGATAATTGTTACCTAAGAACTGAACAATCTACCTATTTATTAAAGTACAGGGAAAACAAAACAGCAACATAGCAAGCAACTATCAAACCAGTTGTTTCTAAACCTTTTAGCACAGGGACCCATTTTTAAAAATGACAGCCTATGGGGACACACAAGAACAGATGTCATTAAACAGAAGGACTGTCATTAGAGACAATGGGCAAAGTATGCTTGAATAATGAAACAAAGCACACAAAACTGTTCAAGACTAGAACTGATTGAGCATAGAGTTACCAGATACAATATGGGACAGAGTACCTACACCTTTAACCATTGTATAGGAGGAGGAATTTGGGCAGGTGCAGCTCATCATGGAAGGGTTTCAAAAGCTACAACTGTCCAAATTCCATCTTCTAGACAATGGTTAAAGGTATAGGCACTCTGTCCCGTTCGTATCAGATAACCCTAATTAAGCATATCTGCCTGGATCAACCCATCAAACTTGTTTGAGAGCAGATACACTGACATAGAAGCTATCCATTAAAATGCTCAAGGCTAGGACTGATTAGGCATACCTGCAATAACTCAGAAGTAATAAAAAAGAGCCCGTTTCTTCCCACACCCATATAATATAGTTTGCACCGTACCTTACTATCACAGCCATCTTGAACAAAAGAGCACAATCGCCATACCTTGAGGTGGCAGAGCCCTGATGAATTCAACACACATGTTGCAGTAAACACTTCTTTACTCATGAGTAAATGCAAATGTGTAGCTCTGTTTTGCTTTCCATAAGGCTCAATACTTCTCAGCTTAGAAGGAGGGGCTTCCTTCTCGAATGCTTTTGGGGGCCTACGTTCATCAGATCAGGACCATTCTGGCGGCATTGCATTCCTCTCGGCCTGTCCTTTTTGACGCACTATGGCACAGCTGCCTACTTGTGAGTAAACAGGCACTGTTTCACTTCCCATAGGACTCCATTTTCCTGAGCTGCTTCTGAGCATGCTCAGAAGGCTCTGCAGCTTAGTGGCTTGCAAGGAGCCATGTGACAGGCAAGAGCGCTCAGAAAACAGCTTAGGCCTTGCTCCACCCATCTTATAAGTGAAGGCATTTACTGTATTTCCCTAAATATACAGTAAGTCCCCCAAATATAAGTCATAGGTTTTTCAAGGCAGTTTCTAGGCATAAATTTCTCTACTTATACATGATTATATATGGTAGTCTATATGTTGATGCTATCTTCTGCCATAGTAACTGTTGGAATTAGTTAGTTGCTTTGTAATAATGCAGTTCACAAAAGAGACTGCTGGCCTGTTTGGCCATGGCAGTCCCTCTCTGTGCTACTTTAGCCTTATAATGTATGACTGAGACACATTTTTGTTCTTCAGTTCCAGTCCGAGTGTGAGTGTGTAACCAACCCAGCTTCATTTTGCGGATGAAGGGGAATGAAGGATTTTTAATAATTGGGGTCTCTAGTGGCAGGAAACAGGTTTAGTTCTAACCCTAAGCACCCAGGTTTATATAAGATAAGTGCTAGGATTCATTCCTGCAGAGGAAAGTTAAAGTGCTGCATTTGGGTTGTGAGGTGGTTAAAACCTATTTCAACCTTTTCAGACACAAGGGAATGTGTGTGGATTCTTGTGTATAGGAGCACACTGGAACACTTCATCCTATGGGGCTCCGTGCAATATAGGTAGGGTATAAATTCTTCAAATAAAATAAATATATGCCAATCTCTGTACCTCATCGTAATGACAAGCATTTTGCTGGTATTTACTCAATATACTGCAGCTGTTAAAAGCAGTCATGCATGGTGCCTATCCATGTGCTAGGTGCTGTATGAAACCTATAAAAAGGTAAAGGTTTCCCCATGACCGAATGGTCTAGTTGTGACCGACTTTAGGGGGCGGTGCTCATCTCTGTTTCTAAGCTGAAGAGCTGGCTTTTGTCCGAGGACAAGCTTTTGTGATCATGTGGCCGGCATGACTATACGCCGTAGTGCATGGAACGCCGTTACCTTCCCACCAAAGTGGTACCTATTTATCTACTTGCATTTTTACATGCTTTTGAACTGCTAAGTTGGCAGGAGCTGGGACAAGCAACGGGAGCTGACTCCATCACGCAGTCTCAAACTTCCAACCTTCCGCTCAACAAGCTCAACTCAGCGGTTTAACCCGTATAGCCATCACGTCGCTTATGAAACCTATAGTTCAGTGTTATTCAAACTGTGGGTCAGGACCCACTTGGTGGGCTGCGACCTGATGTCAGGTGGGTCACAGAAAGCTGGGATCAGCCATCTTGTAAACTGCATCTTGTAAACTTGTTAATATTCCTTTTGTGAGTGTTGACCATTTTAATTTTCAAGTGAGTTTTTTAAATTTTGGTTTTAGTTTAGTGCTTTTACATAACATTTTGTCTTGACCTTGCTTTCTGTCAGGGATGCTTCATGGTTGAACAATTGCTGCAGTCCAAGAATATCAATTTGCATTTCAGGAGTGTCATTTGATTATGTTACGATGACAGCACTTCCTGCTTGATGTCACTTCCTGCTACAACATCACTTCCAGGTGAATGACATCACTTCTGGTGGGTCCCGACACAAGTGCCATTCTAGAAAATGGGTCCTGGTCTAAAAAGTTTGAATACCACTACTATAGTTGATTAGGGAGACAGCCTGCCATGTACAGCAGATTTTGGGAACATCATTATTGTACAAATAACTTACATACACTTGAGTGATGGTACTACTTGAATTTTTTGTCTCTTTTACTGAAAGAACTTGGTCCTTTTCTAACTAGATTATTTTGCAAGTATAAAAATAAGTGACTTCTTGCCATGTTGAACTTGCACAGCTTGTCTTTCACATAGTAAGGGAAATGGTAAATGAGGAATGGAAAATAAGAATACAGGTAGGCCTGCTTTATCCACGGGTTCAACATCCATATATTCCATTATTCACGGGTGCTGAACCCATGGATTGGGCGCTCCCTGCAAAGCCATTTTTTGCCATTATAAGGCATTCTGAGGCCTGGGTGTCGGGCCCCAGTCCTCCACAAGGGTCGGTGCGCTGGGTCCCCAGGCTGTTGCATTGGGCATTCACCCCAGTCCCCCTTAGCAGGGCGAGGGAGGGTGGTGTAGCAGGTTGGTGGGGTCAGGCCGCTGGATGAGGCAGCCTCAGACAGAGCACAGGGAGAGGGGGTTACCCTGGGGTAAGAGGCTGGAGGCTGCCAGTGGTCTGCTTCCCTCCAGGGGCTCGACCCAACTGTCCTTTATCACTGGCTGTCTCAAGCTTTATAGGCGGGCTCTGCCTCCCCAGGACCAACCCCATGCACTCCCCCCTGTGCCCCGGAGGAGTGCTCCAGCTACTCTCTGGCTCCACCTCCCCCCCCATGCTGATGAGGACCTGCTTAAAATGCCACTGTCCCCTCTCTTAAACCTGGGATCAAAAAGGTTTCTGAAGTGGTCCAGAAGATGTTATCAACTCCACTGTTCTTACTACAATGGGTTCCTTTTGAGCAAGATCCCTACCACTCCCTTGACAGACAGATTGATTTACGATAAAAGAGTTTAAGAGCCATACTGAAACTACAAAAAAGTACTCAACATTTTTTCACCACCAACATAGTGGTGAGAATAAAATTTTATGTTCTTCAGGAGACAGCATTCATATGTAACAAAATAAATAACCTATCTCAACTACTTTACATCAGTGGCATAGGTCAGTTGTTAATCTTCTCTCTTATTCTGCTCCAAGATACAATACTTCCAACTGGATCACACCATGGTAAGGTGACCATTCTTATATAGATCTTAGCCTATACCCTCTTTTCAACATCCAATCATCATCTTTCTTCTACACAATGGATTCTATCATCATTCTTCCAGGTGGCAATCATTTACTTTCATTCTCTTCTCATTCTTTAAAAAACTCCCACACATAAAGGCAAAACTCTCAAATTACTCTTAACTTTTTACTTAATGCCTTACTATCTATGACACCTGGGGCATGGCCTTGCCCACCCTTGGCCATCACCAGTAAGCGCTTCCCCCGGCCACTGTGGGAAGCCTGCCATAGTGTCTGAGCTGGCTGCCAGGCAGGCACAAGATTCAGGAGGTCATCCCTGCTCAGTGCTCCTGTCGAGGCTGTTACACCACCCCTCACCCGCCAGGATGTCAATTGGGCCCACCGCCTAGGACGCAGGCCTGAGCCTGGCACCGAGGTGGATTGGGCCTCTTCCCAGAGCACCTGGGTGATGAGCGCTCACACCAGTGGGCCAACTGTCTCTGGAGCACCGAGCCACAGCCTGCCCATAGCCAGGGCCAGCTTATCGGTGGGCCTTGCTTCCTTCAGGCCCTGGGCCACATCTGGTGGACCTGCTGTGTTCTGTGCCGCCTGGTTGAGGTGAAGCATGGTGGCCTATCCAGGGCTGCGGGAAGCTTGGCAGGTAAGTCCAGGGCCGGCTGGGGAACCGGACACTGGGGAAGCCACGAAGGGCTTCCTCAGGCCTCAGAATGCTTTAAAAGGGCAAAAAAAATCACCTCTGTTTTCTTGGCAGAAACCAGAAGTTCCTTTTTTTTTTTTTTTTGCCTTTTGGGCATTCTAAGGGACATACATACATATATGTATATATGTGTTATCTAATAGAAATGAAAAATATAATATGAAAATAGATACCTCATAAGACACAGCAAGAATGAAGCAGTATATCCTACTTACATATCATTCTTTTGCTACCAGGTCAAAATATCAAAATCAACAAATTTATCACTGACAGCCTTTCTTAGAACATTCTTTCAGCCACAAGTAACCACATGCTACATAATATATTTTCAGATCAGACAACCCTAATCCCCTCTCTTTTGCATCTTGCAAGATCGTATATTTTACTCTTTGTTTCTTCCCTTGCCAAATAAATTTTGATATATCTTTTTTTAAATAGTGTGTTAGATAGTAGAACTGGTATAGAATAATGGTATAGACCAGTAGTTCTCAAACCTTTTAGCACCAGGACCCACTTTTTGGAATGACAATATGTCTGGGACACACCAGAAGTGATGTCATGGCTGGAAGTGCCATCATTGTGATGCCAGAACCTGCTGCCTTTCTGAGAATGCAGCAATAAGTTGGGTTATTTCTTAACCATTTTCCAATAGCAAAATGAATCAGAAAGAAAAAAGCCTATTTACAACCTTGACACAAGTAAAATAACCATGCAGCCCTCCCCCTGCCCACTGGTCCCATCTTCCCATATTTTTAATATGGCTGCTCTAGGTGCTTTGTGACCCACCTGAAATTGGCTTGTAGCCCACTGGTGGGTCCTGACCCACAGTTCGGGAACTACTGGTATAGACTATACCCGTTTATCCACAGTTTTTGTTATCCGTGGGGCTTCCTAAAATGGAACCCTCATGGATAATGAGGACCTACCTTATGCAGGAAATGTCTGAAGCATTTAGATAATGTAAAACATAGTATTGTGTGTTTTTTTATATAAATTCCTTAGATTTTAAAAGCTTTTCTAGAAATAGCTAAAATTTTAAAAGGTTAAAAGAAGCAAAGTTAATTCAACAGATGGCCAACCATAGTGGTTCCCAAGCGTTTTTGACCAGCGACTCCCTTGATCTACTGGACTATTGGCCGAGGCTCCCAATTAGTGATACAATTTGATACAATCCTATACCCTGACATCTGCAGATCCAGCATCCATGGATGTGACTCACTGCATACTGACGTACCAGTTTAAATGTCCTTTAAATACAAAAAATGCATGAAAATTGGGTTTCCTACCTTTGCACAGCAGAATTGTGCTGTTTCCAAGCCTCTCAGGGTTAAAAATGGTTCTAAGGGTCCACTTCTGGGTCTTGTTCTTAATACAGTCCTGCAAGTAAGTTCACACAATTAGGTAACCCACACACAAAGAAACGTGTATGTATATCTTAATCATTTGTGGGAAACCAATAATGTAAAAAAGGCTTAACGTTCCAGTTTGCAAATGTTTCCAGCTAAGCCTGGTTTCTCAACCCAGAAGTTGTTCTTACTTACAGTAATTAGGAGACAGAAGACTGTCTTTAACAGGTCTTTGCTCATGAAGTTGGTTTACATGGAGAGGAGCAGTTGTGGTTCAAGCATATCTCCTTTGTCATCTACAGATGTCATATTAAATGTTCTAATGGCAATCTCTTCCATGACACCAACTGAAGCAGATCCTTCAACTTGTGCTTAGTTCCTTAGTGCCCATTTGTCTGCTTAGTTCCTTCTATTGCCTCTTTTTTTCCCTTCAGCTTCCTGGATTGGAAGAAGAGGAAATGTGGGAGGAGATGAGAGTGCTGAGCTAGAACAATTAGAGTGGAAAGACCAGAGGTTGGTCCATCGTAGTGTTAGGAGGGACTGTATTTGGCATGCTGCTTCTAGTTGCAAGAGGCATTCTTAAAGAGCTGGATTAAATTGGTTTGTCACTCTTGTGACAATTGTTTGTATTCCCTTAGTTGCTCCCTAACAATTTAAGAGCAGTCCAGCTGCTAGAGCTTTTTCAAAGACCCAGGTCTTAGCCATGTACTGGAAGGCATTCCACAAGGGTGCCCACTTGGCTTCCAGGAAGATGGAATTCCAGAGAGTTGCAGTGTTACCAGGATCCCTGCTTTTGTTGTGGTTGCCTGCCTGTTTCTGGTGAATAAAATAGGAGTACATGGCCCAAGCCTATCCAACTTTCCAGCACTGGTATAGATATGCCAGTGAGGTGCTTGCTGCATTCTGCAGTGGAGGGGCAGTCACTGAGGCTTCCTCAAGGCAACATTCATTTTCTTACTTCAGGGCTGCATTGCAGTTGCATCAATGCTTCAAAATTGGGTGTGATTAGGCCCACAAGTCAATGGTGAACCTTTTGGGATTGGCATGTCAAAAATTCAGAAAATGGCTAACTTGATTCTGCTAGCGTGTCACCCACACACACCCCGAACAAAAGATAAATAATTTGCATATTTTTCTTTAAAAAAAATACAGTCCAATCAACTGTATTTTGATTAATGAGTGCTGAATGAGTGCTGCTATATATTATATAAAGCAGTGTTAAATTACAAAAATGAAATACGAATAGAACTCAGTTGTTGTCGGGTGTTGGTGAATGCTGGTGTGTTACCCAAAACAGTGTGGCGTGTTATCTTTGACACACATGTCATAGGTTCACCACCACTGGCCTAAGTCTTGCTGAACACAGTGAGCTTACTTCTGAGTAAAATAAATAATGCTGTTTTCAAACACCTCTAGATATCTTGTGTAGTCTAATATCCAATCTGCATACAAAGGTGGTGGGTTTGGACATCCCTTAAGTTTGTATTCCAGGCTTTGATACTCAGCAAGGCAAGACCGTGTTTTGGGCTAGACTGGAATTATCCAGGGGTGCGCCTATGGGGAACTGGTACGTTTTGGGATCTACATATTCTAAAATGAAAGATGCCAATTGTTATCCTTGGCTATGTATATTAGAAGTATAATGTTGACCTTTATTCATAGGCTATGCTAACATGGTCAGATAGTTCAGTTTTTATTAGATCAAGGTATTGGTCATAACCAGGATTTTTTTAATTTTCAGATTTAAGGGAGAAATATGGATTGCCAGAATCCACCAGATGGCAATATCTAAATTATGGCCCTTCAGCTTTATCTGCTTCTCAGGCTCTGTCTCTGATAGATTCTTTTTTATTCAACAAAAAGAAACCAGCCATATTTGTTTATAAAGATTTGATATTTTAAATAAATATGATTACATATGTGCACAGAACTAGCTAGAATGCAGAGCTAGAGCATTCTATTTGACCAACTGACAATGGTTTTGAAAAATTTATCTGTGGATCTTCACTTATCTCTAATACAGCAAAATTATTTTTAGAGTATACAATAATAATCTAAGGAGTCCAATAAAAATAATTCTGAAAGGATTCATTAAGGAATCTTGGTGGTGTCTGTGATGTAATCAGTACAGATTCCCTATTGCTCACTGTATATACTGTATATACTGTATATACTACTGAGGAACAGAATTCTGCCAAAGTTCCTTAACACATGCTTTGGTAGTTACTGACTGTTGTCAAGTACATGGGAAGGTCCAAACTACATATCTTGGGCAACACAGGACTACTTCTGAAAATAGCTTCTATATGTTAAGTTTTTACTGCCACTGGATAGCTAATGATATGGAACAGAAGCAGGAAAATGCACAATGTAATGCCTTTATAGTATCCTTAAATATTATGCGGGATCTTAAACTTGACACAGGGATGCAGTTTTAGTGGCAGCTCCATGTTACAGGTAATGTATAGTTTAAACTAGTTCAGGGAGCCATTAGGGAAAAAGTAATGCTGCAATAAAGAGTGATTCAAGAGAATTAGATACAATATTGTTTCTGTCATTGTCTGTATTTAAATTGATTTTTCTGCAGGTTAAAATACCTGAAAACCAATACTTGGTGGGTGACTAAAGTCAATGTTACTTTCAATAAATGTGTCATTAAAAGCTGCCTACATGTTGAACTTCTAGGGACGTGGTGGCGCTGCGGGTTAAACAGCTGAGCTGAGCTTGTTGACCGGAAGGTTGGCAGTTTGAGACCACATGACCGAGTGAGCTCCCGTTGCTTGTCCCAGCTCCTGCCAACCTAGCAGTTTGAAAGCATGTAAAAATATGATTAGATAAATAGGTACCACTTTGGTGGGAAGATAACGGTGTTCCATGCGCTATGTCGTATAGTTATGCCAGCCACATGACTACGGAAGTTTGTCCTTGGACAAAGCACTGGCTCTTCGGCTTAGAGAGGAGCACCGCCCCCTACAGTTGGTCACAATTAGACCATTCGGTCGTGGGGAAACCTTTACCTTTGTCTTACATGTTGAAGTGCTTTGATGACTTTCATGGATTGTCTGATTCTCCTTTGTGGAATTGAGGTTGGCTTGGCAGTCAATAGGCTTAGACAAGGCCCAGTATTTTCTTCTGTCTTTTTCATCCATTAGGCTGAACTGGATTTTGTGCCTTTTGCAACATAGGTTTTCTAAAAACCTGTTTATTTTTTTAGAGAGCGTGTGCCAAAGTTTTCAAACTTTTATGCTGAATGAAAGTACTTATAGATTCATACATTTAAATTTGTGGTACATTAATCCAATAAATAAATAAATTTAGTGTTCAGTTACAGAACTTCATGGTAGACCCTAAAGACGAATTTAATAATTACATTTAGATCTCTTAACTGAAACAAATAAATGAGCTACTGGTATTATAGTTGTTTCATTTTGGTTTTTAGATGAAAACTGGGATGATCAGCTACTTGGACTTGAGCCTTGCAATGAAAACCTCATAACAGGCTGCAATATAATCAATGGAAAATGCGAATGTGATACTATTAGGACCTGTAGTAATCCCTTTGAGTTTCCAAGCCGGGATACTTGCCTGTCAGCTTTAAAAAGGATTGAAGGTAAGTCTGCATTCACTAGTATTTGATTTCTAATTGTTTGTGGCACATCACATTAAAGGCCTAGGATGTAATTCTTCATACTTAACAGGTACATGATATTAGAGTTATAGTGTTGACAGATGAGAGATTCCTGCTTTTGTAATTGCTACAAGCAGTTTAAAAAGTACTATTTACCATGGCGGTGAGTGACTAATTAGCTTTGTCTTGTATATTGCTTTAGCTTTGTATTTTAAAGGTGACTTCATATGAGCATGACATCTGCTTTCATGGACAAAAGGCAGCCTGATCTGAGGAATTAAACAATATATGTGCAAGTAGCAGTTTGTAAATTGATGTTCTCTGGTTGTCACTGGAAAATTTCCCTTTTCTCCAATCCAAGGTTTACATAGTATGTGAAGGATACTCTCGCCATAGTATTCTGTCCAAGGTATGGCTTGGTTTGCTGAGACTGCATTGAAATTTCACATGGAGTGTTATGGACTACCTGTGTAGCAAACTTCAGATTTCTGTCTACTGTGGAAGTACTTGTAAATACTCGGTTTATCTCGTAGATCAAGTCAATGGCAAGTTTTGAACCAAAAATCACAGAATTTTCTATGACCCATGGATAAGTCAAGTGTTAAAACTTAAGTATGGTCATTCATGCATATTAAACAACCTGCTAGTAAATATTTTCTAAGGTCTCTACAGTCAAATTTATTGAAGAGTAGTTTAAAAGTGAAATAAGGTGTATTTTATTCATTAATTTTGTAGTAGATCTTATTAAAATCCTTCAAGTCTAATCCAAAAAGGGGCTCCACCTCTGCTTCATTCCTTTCCCTTGCCTATCTCTTCCTGCAACACACCACTTCCTTGTGGTAGGATTGTCTACCTGGCTCCACAGTGATGAGTATCACCTCTTTTGCTGTCCTGAATTGGGGATCACAGCTGCAAGGTGCAACCGGTCTCTTTGGCAGTCATGCTGGCCATGGAGTGCTCCAGCAGGCCTTGTATCATGCCAGCCAGGGAGAACCCAGCTTACTCGCTCCCAGAGGGCAGCCATTGACCCGTGGATAAAGTCAACCCAGGGTTTTGTGATCCATTTTAAGAACTAATTTTTAAGATTTATACATCGATATATACTGTACTTTAATTATAACCCTTTAGGTGAGACCCAAGACATTTCATATATAATAAAGAAAACCTGCAAGCATCAACCTGGAATATTTAAAGTCTAATTTGTGAGTATAGGAGAACCTGTTCAGTTTTGAATCAGATACGTTATGTTAGTGTCAGAACCAGTTGGAAAGGACATGCTGTAGCTCATTAGTTCCCAGCCTGGGGGTCAGAACCCCCAAGGGGGTCACCAGCCAATTTTCAGGCTGTTACAGAGAGCTTGGCACTGCCTTCTTGAAAAGCTGGGCATCACCATCTTGGAGGCTCCTTTTGAACAAAAAAGTCTGCCACCATCTTGAAGGTCAAGCTGGAGAACGTAGTTGGTGAGAATGTGAGGTGGGAGAGAAAGCAGTGAAAGCATGAGCGTTAGGTGCTGTTCTTGGACTGATTGTGATCGTTTGGTGGTTATGCTTTGTCTTACTGTCTTTATGAAAGCTATTGTTCTCCCTGTGCCTGCTGGGGCCCCTTTGCAAACTAGCTTTGCAAAACTGAGCAGTTGGGAACGGTAGGAATCTCTGGCTAGGGAAGAGTCTTCCCTATTCAGCTGCATTCCTCAGTGATCTGGCCAGGGTTTCTTCAGTGCATCTAAAATTTGGCTTTGCTATCTTCATCAGCAATGGCATAGAGAAGCCACAATGCATTCGGTGCAATGATGTTCTCAGTGTCGAATCAATAAAACTCTCAAAACTCAACTGTCACAGCGACAAAGTCTTCAGAACATTCTAAAATGAATTTGGAGTTCTTTTGACTTTCAAAAAGTATGGTGGTGGTTTTTTTTTTTTTTTGGTTTTTTAAAAAATGATTTCACTTCCAGCTTAATGTCATCACTTCTGGCCCTTCCAGTGAAATGGTGTCATTTCCTGTTTCGTGCTTAATTCCATCACTTCTGGTCTTAGGTGGGTATTGACAGGTTGTTGTACCTAAAAGGGGGGTCCTAGTACAAAAAAGGTTGTGAATCACTGCTATAGCTGTTCTGAAATATCCAGAAGGCTGCATGTTTCTCATTTTGCCTCTCACTGTCTTCCAGTTTGAGAAAAAACAGGAGGGAAATATGTTTAGTGTTTGTGGTCCAATATGTCTTTAAATACTGCTTCACACATGTTGCATGGTCTGCATGGAGATAATATAGAAAAAGCGTGTACTGTACACCGCCATGAGGAAAATGAGGCACCAGTATATTCTCATGGATTAGGAAACTGTTGTGAATACCTATTTAAACGCAGCAAAATAATTGCTTTGCCACTTTCCACACTTTTCTTATATACAGGTTATTATGAGGTAGGAAAACAGTCACAAGCAAAGCTGACTATAAGACTTCTTACAGCAAAGCTGACTTCTGCTATCAGCCATGAACATAATCTTTTGTGTATGCAGTTGGTGGTATAGTGTAGCAATTTTTTGTAGATGTTCAATAAAACTGAATTTTGTTTTTGTACACTGTACTCAGTGGTCTTGTTGGGAAAATGGTTGTATGCAAAAGTAAAGCAAGTATATTGATAACTAATCTATAATTTTCTGTAGCTACTATAAGAATCTTAATTTGTTCAAAGCTATCCAACATGGTTAATCATTTTAGTATTTAATCACTTTTCAAGGGTTTTCAAAACTTATACTCTTATTAATAGAGAAGGAGTTGTAATATTGATTTTACTTTAGGGCAGCAATCTCCAAACTGGAGACTGCTGCAGTTGGGAACGACTTCCCCAGTACAAATAGCACTTTCCATTCTGCTGAGGAAGCCACAAAAGACCCTGACTACAGCTCTCAAGGGTCTTCGCGGCCAGTTGCCTCTTCACAGAAGACCAGGTGCGCAGCTTTCTAGATGTTGCAAACCCCAGAAGCAGCTGCCAGGAAAACCCCTTTCAGTCTTTTATGGCTTCCCCAGATGAACGCAAATTGCTGCTCACACCAAGGAAGGATCAGGGAAGCATTGGATCTGACCGATGGGCTGAAGTTTGGGGCCCTCTGCTTTAGGATCCAGTGTAGGGCAAAACTAGGTATGATGTTAGAATACACATTTATCTTTAAGTAGATACAATTTTGGGCCTAATTGACTGGGAACAACAGTGAGGAACTTGAGGGCATTTAATGTTCCACCATTTTTCCATTCCAAATCCACATCTGCCACCCCCAAGACATCACCTGAAGGCATCACTGCAACTAGTTTTTAGTGAGAAAAACTGTAGAATCAAAGGGCTATCGTCTACTTCTGTGGTGGGACCCCCCTCCCATGGATCTGTTTTAGAATTTAGAAAAAAACTTCCCAAGCTAGAAAATTATGCATTTGTGATATGTAGTTTGGCCATGATAATGAGCTACATTATTGTAGAGACCATTTGTAGTACTCTTAACTCAGTAGAGCCATGCAGATTCTTGTGCTCTTAAGGCACCATGTGGTAGTTCGCTTTGTTGCTAACGATAACAGCCCAATCCTAAATTTGACAGGTCCTGGAAGAGCAGTGGTGCAAAAATGGTGACCACTGCATTCAGAGGTCTCAGAGGCCATTTCCTCCCTTACCCTAAGTAACACCACTGTGGAAGCAATGGGTTGTCTTGGCTCTCTGCCCATGTTTGAGTAGGCGCAGAATTGAGGAGGCCCATAGCTGGCCACCTGGCTCACATAGGGTTAAGGATTTGGCAGCAGAAGCTTCTCCATCCCCGCCCCCCGCCTGGGCCCAATCCTCCCTTTCCTCTGCTCTCCCTCCCCTCCCCGTTCCACCCCCTCCCTGTCTCCCCCCTGCCGCAGCAGGCCTTAGTACTTAACCACTGGAGCACTAGCTGGCTCTCTCGCCACACTGGGGTGTAAGTGCTGACTGGCGCAGCCCCAGTGCAGGTGTTCCCTCCTCATAGTAGTAGCTGGTGGGGAAATCTTACAAGTGTGTGAGAAGAGAAAAGTTGGTGGTGCTATCTATTCCTGGTCGAAGTATTTTCAGTCATTTTATTTAATGCCACCCCAAATTACCATTCTTCTCTTTTTAGAAATTTCCTTTTACTTAATCTGTGACTTGACAATAATAAAGGTGAAGAAACATAATACATTTGTGTCATGCTGAGACAGAAAACTGAACATTCTTATGTTAAATAACTGGCTTGTGAGTTTTTTAATTTGTTAAAAGTATGTACTTGCTTAACTGATGTAGCTCAGTACCAAATTGTTTTACTTTTGTCTATCTGTAAGTAATTTTAAATGGGAGAAGCTGGATTTGTCTTCTGTCTTGAGATTTGATTTGGCCCAATGTCTGCTGCGTGATGTCACCATGTGCAAGTTCATGAAATGTTTGGTACAGCATGTGAAAGGTCAATTTTATTCAGAGTTCTTACTAAGCTGGTTTGGAACTGACATAAGACCTTATAATGTTATTCTAACCTACTATTTGCATTCCTGTAGTTAAATAATTCTAAAACTGGTTGAGCAAGTATTGCAACATTTTTCTGTTAAACATATTGTATAAAAGTGTTTAATGTATTTAAAGCATTTGCACGCCACACATCGGCCAATATGGCATTCAGTGCAGCTTATATAAATTACGTTACAGTTCCTTTAAATATTCTGTCAATTGTTCGCTGTCTCAATTTGCAAGGGCACTTAGATGAATTCTCTTAAAACTTTGTGGATTATAAAGTGCTAGTTACGGTAAGTGCTAACTCTTTCATCACATAAAAATCAAGTCAGTCTCTTATCTACAGAATTTGATCTGTGTAGATGTACGGTACATACTTGTGTAAAAGTCTATCTCATGGATATGTCAAGGGCAAGTTTTAAACCAAAAATAATAAAAATTTGCTATGATTTGTGGGTGTGTCGAGGGTGAAAGAAAGCAAACCAAAAAAGAGTTACTTTACCTTGTTCTGAGAATGGACCTGTTCTCCAAACAAGAAAGAGGGGTGAAGGTATTTATGGGAGTTGTAGGCTTTGTGAGGAATACAATACAGCAGCAGCCCTCATAATGACTACAATTCCCATAGGCACTTTCACCTCTCTGTCTGTTTGGAGAAGGCAAAATGGCTGCTATTTTTTGCTTGCTGTCTGTTGGTGCCTGAAAACACTTACTGGTTAGTAAAATTGCTGTTTTGTTTTCCATCCCCTCCATGTTCTGCTTCTTAACCCAGCCCCCCCCCCCAAGCTGTGGTTAGCAGCTTTATTTACCACACTGACCCATGTATACGCCAGTCCGTGTTTTCAGGGTCCATTTTCAGGCATACATTTTTCAACTTCTACACAAATATATACCGTAGGAATTTATAACTTGTAATATCAGAATATATGTCAAGGCTGCTAACAATATTATTACATTGCATCCACCTATGCTGACATATAGTGATTTTTTTCCAGAGAAAAAGCATTCTTATAAAAACGATTTTATTCCCCATAATTTCTTTAATTTTGATCCTTTTTTGCTTATGTCTAGGTTGTATATAGGCTTTTTCCTTTCTGATTCACTTTGCTATTGGAAAATGGCTGAGAAATAACCCAACTTATTGCTGCATTTTCAGGAGAGAAGTAAGCTCTGGCATTACAATGACGGCACTTCTGGCAATGACATTAGTTCTGATGGGTCCCAGAGATGTCATTCTAAAAAGTGGGTCCTGGTGCTAAAAGATTTGAGAACCTCTGCCACATAGGGCTTAAACGGTCTCCACCAACATGCTGAATTGGGCTTGGAATGGAGTGGGCAGCCAGTGTAGCTACTGAAGCAGCAAAATGACAGGTTCAGCCCACTGAGTCCTGGTGCACAGCTGGGCCACCACATTCTACATTAGTTTCAGCTTCTGAACTGTCTTGAAAGATACCATCTAAACTGTGCCTTGGGCAGACACAAGTACCTTGTGTCAGCCCACTGTTGACGCAAATGCTCCATAAAGTGTATTTGCGCTGACTTCTGAGTAGGATAGTGTCCATGCACTGGCCCCCTCCACTCTCATTACTGGGCCCAGCAGCACCCAGGTAAGGCCGGCCAAGCTTGGCCGGTGTGAGGGCTTGGGAAGACTGGGAGGAGACAGAACCAGGCGGGGAGAAGTCGGGCAACAGGTGGCCCCATGGGTGGACTGGCCTAAGGAGGAAGGTGGAGCCAGGATCCGGCACTTGGGCTGGATCCCATCCTCTGTTCCCGACCCGGTCAACCCTGATCTGGGCTGTGCGGGCAGATCTAAGTAACCCCATTAGGGCTGCTTCTGCATTACCCAGAGGAAGGGGAATAGATTCCCCTTGCCCCGGGTTGTGCCACACCCAGTCTTAGCCCTGTGTTAACCAGCACAAGGTTAGGATTGTGATGTAAGGGGTACTTACATTTTACCGACAACAGAACTTTATAGATGATTCCCAATCCCTAACCACTATTCATGTGAGGATTGTCTTTTGCCCAGCTTCCACGTTGCGCAAGATTTCCTTAGTTGCACAAGATTTTATTGGTGGCCGCTGAATGCAGAGCCAGAACCGTTTTATCGGCTATTCTGCATGCTGCATGTGTTTGGAGGAACTGTAGGTGTCCGAAAAGTCTTGCACTTGAATCAGACCGGGCTGAGTCTCAATGGGTAGTTTTTATGCTTGAGATATACTTGTTTTCGTTTATGTGCCACTGATACAATATAATGACTATGTACTGTAAATAGCACATTCAAGAACCCCAGGAAGCCATAGTACTTTGATTCAAACTGACCTAATTCCATTTCACTTCAGGTATTTTAATTTAAGTAGGCTGTAGAATGAGCTGCAAGTTTTTTTTATAGCTCTTTCTGTTTAGATGGACTTCAAACATATGGAAATGCTTATTTGTTGTAAACGCTTGGTAGTGTGTTTAGCTGTTCAGCATGTTGGAGTATTACAGTATTGCCTAAGGGCAGAGAAAGTCAGTTCTTAACCTTTCTTTAGCAATGGAAAGTGTTATGGAAAGCATATGCGTTTCAATGTAGACAAGTGTAAAGTGATGCACATTGGGGCAAAAAACCCAAACTTCACCTATAGGCTTAAGGGTTCTGAGCTGTCTGTGACAGCTCGAGAGATCTTGGGGTGCTGGGGGACAATTCAATGAAGGTATCGACCCAGTGTGAGGCAGCAATTAAGAAGGCCAATTCCATGCTTGGGGTAATTAAAAAAGGGGTTGAGAATAAAACAGCCAACATTATCATGCCATTGTACAAATCAATGGTAAGGCCACACCTGGAATATTGTGTACAGTTCTGGTCACCGCACCATAGTAAAGGACATAGTGGAGCTGGAAAAGGTGCAGAAGAGAGTGACAAAAATGATTACGGGGCTGGGGCACCTCCCTTATGAAGAAAGACTGCAGCGTTTCGGGCTCTTCAGCCTAGAAAAAAGGCGCCTGAGGGGGGGAACATGATTGAGACATACAAAATCATGCACGGAAGGGTTAGAGTCGATAGAGGGATGTTCTTTTCCCTCTCTCAAAACACCAGAATCTGGAGGCATCCGCTAAAACTGAGGGTTGGGGGAGTCAAAACAGATAAATGGAAGTACTTTTTTACCCAGCGGATAGTTAATCTGTGGAACTCTTTGCCACAGGAGGTGGTGATGGCATCTGGTCTTGATGCCTTTAAGAGGGGTTTGGACGGATTTCTGGAAGAAAAGTCCATTGTGGGCTATAGGCCATGATGGATTGTGCAACGTCCTTACATTAGTAGTAGGCTACTTCAGAGTCCTGGGTGCAAGGGAGTGGCAACAGGATGCAAACATCTTGTTGTCTCATGCCTCCCTGGGGCACCTGGTGGGCTGCTGTGAGATAGAGGAAGCTGGACTAGATGGGCCTTTGGCCTGATCCAGCAGGGCTCTTCTTACTTGTAAAAGTCAGCCTTAAAGTAGAGATTGATGCAACTGGAGGAGAATTCCACAGGTAAATCTCTCCCCGCCCCCGGTCCTGGATTTGCACTGAATGTCTGGCTCTTCAACTAAAACTTGGCCCAAAACACAAGGGATGGGGCGAAGACAGAACTTCACTTCAATTCTGCTGATGTGTAGAGGCAATGTTGCAGAGTCTTTAGAATGGGAGAGCCTAGTCCTCCCCACTCATGCTGTAAGAACAGAGGCCCTGAACGTTTCTGGAAACATTTGAACTTAATTCTGGAAACCTGACATTCGGTAGCGTTTACTGATACTTGAGCATTGAGAATTTTTGAAATGTGTGTTAATAAAGTATTGTTACTGTTTAACCCACTGTTACAGTTTGTTAGCATATTACAGTTACTTATGTCAATATGTATGGGCAGTCTAAAATGGTATTTGCAAAATGCTGCGAAATTGGCTGTTAAAAAACCACAACTATCCCCTTTAATAAACGAAATAAGCCAAAATTCACCTTTTTAACTGCCTGCTGATTATTTGCAAGTGAATGCAGACTGTCTTTAGTAAAGGTAAAGGTTTCTCCACAACCAAATGGTCTAGTCGTGACCGACTGTAGGGGGTGGTGCTCATCTCCGTTTCAAAGCCTGTAGAGCCGACGTTTTGTCCGAGGACAAGCTTCCGTGGTCATGTGGCCGGCATGACTCTACGCCGTAGCGCACGGAACGCCATTCCCTTCCCACCGAAGCGGTCCCTATTTATCTACTTGCATTTAGGTGCTTTCGAACTGCTAGGTTGGCAGGAGCTGGGACAAGCAACAGGAGCTCACTCAGTTGCGCAGTCTTGAACTCCCAACCTTCTGGTCGGAAAGCCCAGCAGCAGTGGTTTAACCCTCTGCGCCACCACATCCCTCTTTAGTACTTGCAGATAATTTGCAAGGCTTTAATTGCTATCTGAGCAGTCCTTTGTTCTCAGTTTGTTTACATTTGTCACATGGAACTCCTGTTAGCTCTTCTGAGATGCTCAGTTAACTTCTCTGCCCAGCAGAGCCTCTATATTGCAATTAACTCTATAAGAACTGGTGTTGCTATAATGGTTGCAGGGTCTCTTGGGGTAAAGTCCTTCACATTATTGTTGACAGTTTTAAATGTGCTAATGATTACTGCTTCCTGCTATGGTTTTTTTTATGCATTGTAAAACCTGTACTTTAGTACAGTAAAATAAAATAGTTATGCAGTACTTTTTCTGCAGTTTGAATCTGTTTCCTCCGCTGTTTTCTCACATCATGCTGTGTTGTGCACACCAAAAATGTTCCCTGTTCTGCATTCTAGGGAAACTCTGCAATTCCGTATTTTGCTATGTACCTCTCCTAACCCCACTGTAATAATGACACAGGCAGATTTGAAGTGGGGAATGGGGGAAATAGAACCTGATGGAAGAACCAGCCAAGAGCCGAAGGTTAGGTTGCTTTTGGCTGCTTAGCTGCCTGCCCCCAGCTTCCATGTGCAGTTTCAGGTCCTTAATTACTTGCTAATTTTTTTTTTTTGGCGGGGGGAGTGAGTCTGAGTGTGAGAAGCCTGCTTTATTCCTATGGCTATGTCTGCTGATAGCCACAGGCACAAAACACATATATGCCATCTATATGGCCATGATTACATTTGGTAAAGATGCTTTAAGAGTGATTAAAATATTTATTTGGAATAAAAACACATAAACATCTCTTTCAGCCCATTTTTTTAGGATACCACCATCCATGAAAAAATAAAACCATTTTAGACTGCTTCTACCAATACGTTGTTATAGCAGTAAATACTTCTTTTCAATAAAAAAAGTTCACCAAGTGGTTTACAAAAAGATCAAATAATTAAATGGCTGTTGCTCTGGTGGCAGAAAGTTCAGTATAAATGTTATCATCTTTGCCATGCAGTGTTGCTTTAAACATTCTGGTTTTTTCTGTGCTGCTACATAGCTGTGTTTGTTCTGTTTACTATGTAGTTATGTTCTACCTTGTTATATTAGGTATAACAAATCTTTGCAGCCCAAAGGAGTTTATTTTGTAGAAGAAAGAAAATTATTGTGACAATTTAAGAATAGTAAGCTGTAGAGAGATAACAGGTAATTTTTATGAAAGAGCCTGCCCTTGTGAAATCCTTTGCACACTTACTTATTCCATGAATTCAGTGAGATATTTGAGTAGACATTCATTAAATTGTCCTGTTAAAGCACTTGTACTTATGCTTTAACTTGTTGTGAGAAATAATACTCAAACAGTAAAGAGAGTCCTGATGCCAGTATTGCAAATAATGACCTGTTTTGAAATTGTCAGCTACAACCTTGCAGTTAAATAGGTCAATAATATCTTATTTATTCTATTGAATTATATTATGTTAGCCAGGAAACACTTGCTCTCCCAGGAAACACATACTCTCCAAGTTTTAATTACTGGCATTTGCTAAACCAATCACATTTAAAGTATCACTCTATTTTGTTTAGGCACGTGTGACACTAATTTGTCATGAAGACAAATCCCTACGTTCAGGTTATAGTGTCAGAGTTGTAATGATTTTTTTTAAAAAAAATTGAATTGGGGCCCAGTCCTACCCAACTTTCTGGCATGGATGCAGCTAAAATACAGCCCCATGGTAAGGGAAAAATATTTCCCTACTTTGAGGAGGCCTTTGTAACTGCACCCCCATCATAGCACACACCCCATTGGCATGGCTGCATCAGTGCTGGAAAATTGGATAGAATTGAGCCCTTAAAACAAGTTCTGCTAAACACGAGCTTTGATGGTTCTGGAGAAGCATAGAAGATATTCACCCAGGGCTTAATATTGACTTTCAGGTGTTGTCTTTGACCTTTGAATAGAGGATACAGTTGTAAAGGAAATGTTTAACATTCTAGCATCTGGGTCTTCATATTACTTGGCAAGTTGGCACATTACATTAGCAGGTCTCTGTTTCCTCTGTTCCATAGTAGTTAACATGATGTTTTCACACACAAAAAGTGAGCACAGGACAATAAGCCAAAAGTAACATGCTTCAGGCATTGCTTTGCTTCAGCCATTACTTTACTGCTCAAGCATAACCGAAAACCTTATTTCAGCAGTTTGATTAGAAATGTAATTTTCTGCAATTGAAAAAGTAAACATGAATGTAGTGTAACTTATGTATTTTATTCTGTTAAATCTTCAGCGGCATGTTTAGACAGCATTGAAAGAACCTTGAATTGTATATTAATGGTTGCAAGAGAAGCTAGGTATTTTGCAGAGAAATAAATTTGTGGCTGTAGGAGGAAAGTGCGACCTTGCAACTAGGAGGTTGCAATATCGTTTGTTCTTCTAGTCATATTGTTTCACCTTGCATTAATCTTGTAATTTCCTTGTAATTTCCTACAAATACTGAAGTATTGATAATGCAACCATTTCCATGTTTACTGAGAGAGGGCAGCAGAGTAAGGGTTACTGTATCTTTGTAACAATTGGTTAAAACACGTGTTTCCGTAAGGACAGGTCTAGCTTGCTTGGGGCTTACCTACATTCTGTAACTTCCTGGTGTATAATGCCGGACTTTCTTTGCTTTGAATTTGTTAGTTTTTTTCATTGCTATCAATAAACAAATCTTATTTTCTTCAAAGCAAGAGTGCAAAGATACAAGTATGCAAAGATACTGTCACCAGGTTATGTTCCTATAGCTTTTCTCAGGCTGTTACCTTGCATCTGTCAATCATGTTGGTTGGTTATCTCATGGGAAAATGTTTATGGGATGAGGCTGTAGTTCAGTGGAAGAGTGCATACTTTCATGAGAGAGAGCCAAGATGTCATACAGTGAGGGGGGGGGAAACTATTTGATCCTCTGCTGAATTTGTACATTTGCCCACTGACAAATAAATGATCAGAATTGTAATAGTAGGTTTATTGTAACAGTGAGGGACAGAATAACAACAACACAATCCAGAAAAACACATTTCAAAAAAGTTATAAATTGATGTGCATTTCAGTGAGTGAAATAAGTATTTGACCCTTCGCAAAACATGATTTAGTACTTGGTGGCAAAACCCTTGTTGGCAATCGCAGAGGTCAGAGTTGGCCACCAGGTTTGCACACATCTCAGGAGGGATTTTGGCCCACTCCTCTTTGCAGATCCTCTCCAAATCATTAAGGTTTTGAGGCTGACGTTTGGCAGCTCGAACCTTCAGCTCCCTCCACAGATTTTTTTTTTATGGGATTAAGGTCTGGAGACTGGCTAGGCCACTCCAGGACCTTAATGTGCTTCTTCTTGAGCCACTCCTTTGTTGCCTTGGCCGTATGTTTTGGGTCATTGTCATGCTGGAGTACCCATCCACGACCCATTTTGAATGCCCTGGTTGAGGGAAGGAGGTTCTACATGGTCCCATCCATTCTCCCTTTGAAGCGGTGAAGTTGTCCTGTCCCCTTAACAGAAAAACACCACCAAAGCATAATATTTCCACCTCCATGTTTGACAGTGGGGATGGTGTTTTTGGAGTCATAGGCAGCATTCCTCCTCCAAACACGGCCAGTTGAGTTGATGCCAAAGAGCTCGATTTTGGTCTCATCTGACCACAACACTTCACCCAGTTCTCTGAATCATTCAGATGTTCATTGGTGAACTTCAGACGGGCCTGTACATGTGCTTTCTTGAGCAGAGGGACCTTGCAGGCGCTGCAGGATTTCAGTCCTTCACGGCGTACCAATTGTTTTCTTGGTGACTATGGTCCCAGCTGCCCTGAGATCATTGACAAGATCTTCCTGTGTAGTTCTGGGCTCCTTCCTCACCATTCTCATGATCATTGAAACTCCACGAGGTGAGGAGTATGGAGCCCCAGACCGAGGGAGATTGACAGTTATTTTGTGTTTCTTCCATTTGCGAATAATCGCACCAACTGTTGTTACCTTCTCACCAAGCTGCTTGGCGATAGTCTTGTAGCCCATTCCAGCCTCATTGAAATGCACATCAATTTATAACTTTTTGAAATGCGTTTTTCTGGTTGTTTTGTTCTGTCTCTCACAATAAATCTACCATTACAATTATGGACTGATCATTTCTTTGTCAGTGGGCAAACGTACAAAATCAGCAGGGGATCAAATAGTTTTTTCCCTCACTGTAGTGGCTAAGAGGCTGAACTGAGAATCAGAACTTCCCTGGTTCAGATCTCATCTCTACCATGAACTCAACATTATGACCTTTTGCAAGCTGCTACTTCTCAGCCTTTACTCCCCAGTTGCAGTATGGATAATATCCATCAGAACTGAATCAAGATAATGCATGTTCAGAAAATGCTACACAAATGTTGGGGAAGAGTAGAAAGCTCACAGGTATAATCCCTAGCACTTCCAGGTGGGACTTGGAAAGACCCTTATCTGAAAAACCAGAGTCAGTACAGACAGCGATTTTCAATTTTTTTTTTCAACTTGGGAGACAACTGCCAGGGTGCTAAAATTATCAAGGCACACTATCAGTCTTTTGACAATTGACCTGGCACACTATACTGCTGTTGAGGGGCTCACATCCCCCAATGGCCCTTCTAAGAAATGACCTTCCCCAAATTCCCACAGTACACCATTGTGCCATGGCACACTGGTTGAAAATTACTGGCTTTAGATATACTGGGCTAAATGAATCCATCTTACACAGCTTCTATTTTTATTTCAGTTGAAATCAATCTAGACATTACATTATTGATGCTGGTGGTCTCGATTCTTTCAGCCACTGGAGTGAGTTGGGAGGCTGATTGCTTTTGTTGCAGTGGCTGCTTTTGTTGCAGAAGCGAGATGGATGATAGACATTTTTTATCCATCATAGTATTGATCTGGATTGCTCAGCAGCTACTAGTTGAGATGAAGAAAAAAGATCCTATTGGCCCTGAGTTCTTGGGGGTGGGGGAGTCAAGGTTTATTTGGACAATGACTACCTTTTTACCTGATATAACAGAGAAAAACAAGGAAAATTCAGCTGGGCATAAGAACAGACTAGCGCGTCCAACACATTGCAGTCTTGATGGCAGAGTAAAAGCTTACTTTGGATTTTAGCATCTCTTCCTTCTTGTGTCTTGGGCTACATTATATGGTACTAAAAAAGTATGAGTATGGCCCTTGTTTTGGCTTTTCTTTTTTAAACTAGTGCAACAGGGCTATATAACACTGACTGGGGTTCATTAGATTTTAGTTCCTTCAGTGTTTGCTATTCCAACTTCATCCGCCCCATGTGCTATTTAGTCTTTTAAAAGATGACTTTTATTGAAAACCAATTAATTATCATGGCTTTGCTTCATTTTGTGGACTTCTCGCTAGATTAAAAGTGAACAAAAGGAAAACTATGGCTAAACACATATTCTTCATAAAGTGTTTGATCCTTTAAACCTTAATGCTCACATTTGTTCAAAGTAGTACCACTGAGTTTTGCAAACATACTTGCACCAACATTTACTCACAGATATGTTTTCAATAGTAGTTACTGGGCATCTTATGTATGGTATAAATATTAAATATATTGTTAAATATTAACCATTTATCACTCCTGTTAATGTGCAGTGTTTTATTTAGAGATTTTATACCTTCCTTTTTGACCAAATGATGCTCATGAGAACTTGCATTAATGTGATCTTGCATGGACTGAACCAGCAACCTGTAGTCTGACAGACTGTATGTCTCTTCTGAATTTCAGGCAGACAACTGACAGTTGGATAGCGGAGCATTGCCTCTTTTGGCAGGGAGGGAAAAAGCAAGTTGTTCTGACCATTTGCAATATACCCAATTGCAAGGGTATATTTTTTATGGGAAATGCAAGTTTGTGAACACAGTTTTCGCACAGATGATGTCTCAGATAATTCATTTTTAGCTAGGTTAGCTGTACACTATGGAGTCATTTCAAAAGCACAACACTGTGTGAAATTTGACTGTCAGTGCTGTTTAAAAGAAAACAAAGGATAAAAACAGCAGCATTTGTGGGGGGTGACTTCATTGCCATCTATGTTTTTCCTTTTCTATTTGCCTGAACTGTCTTTCAAATTGCAATTTTGTGTTCTGCTTGCTTTTTGTCATCCCTAAAAACTTGAAACTCTGAATCTTGTATATAGAATGAACTATGCAGAGAAAATATATGTAAATGAACTTGCTCTGCAAAGTATTAGGCTTTGGCAGATTTGCAATTAATGCAGCGTAACCCTACTCTTGACTCTGTGTTATTAGGGTCTAATTAAATGTACATAAGAAGAGCCCTGCTGGATCAGGCCAAAGGTCCATCTGGGCCAGCTTCCTGTATCTCACAGTGGCCTACCAGGTACCTCAGGGAGCACTGGTAACAACGAGATGCTTGCATCCTGTTGCCACTCCCTTGTACCTGGCATTCTGAAGTAGCCTACTACTATAGTAAGGAGGTTGCACAACCCATCATGGCCTATAGCCCACAATGGTCTCCAGAAATCTGTCCTACCCCCTTAGGGGTTTTGCCTTAAGACCTTTAGGCCAGATGCTATTACTATCTCCTCTAGCAAGGAGTTTCACAGATTAATTACGCGCTGGGTAAAAAAGTATTTCCTTTTATCTGTTCTAACTCTAACACCCAACTTTAATGGATGTTCCCTGGTTTTGGTATTGTGAGAGGGAAAAGAACATCTCTTTATCGACTCTATCCCTCCCATGCATAATTATGTACATCTCAATCATGTCCCCCCCACAGGCGCCATTTTTTCCTAGACTGAAGAGCCCCAAACACTGCAGACTTTCTTCATAAGGGAGGTGCCCCAGCCCCGTAATCATTTTTGTTGCTCTCTTCTGCACCTTTTCCATCTCCACTTTATCCTTTTTTGAAATGTGGTGACTAGAACTCTGGATACCTGCTCTATTTACATATAAAGCAGAAGTTGGGAGGCCAACTCCTATGCTCCTTTTTAAAATCCTCTCCCCTGATTTATACTAAGTTTTAACATACTAACTTCACACTGTTGCAGGCAGTTTGAGCCTTCTGTAATAGAAGCATGAAATAGAAAATGGTTAATATGCATGTATCTGATGCATTTGTTATAAATCAACCTATTTCAGTATGGATTTCATGTAGCCTTAGTCTTAAGATGCCTTTGAATAGAGGCTGCAAATTTAGAATGCAGCCCTATTCTGCAAAATTGTCCAAGAGTTGGAGATGCCCAATAAACCAGCTTTATGGTTTGAATTTTATTATCTAAACCAGTGGTTCCAAAACTTTTTAGCACCAGGACCCACTTTTTTAAATGAGACTGTGCTTATCAGACTTTAAAAACAAGTTCTCGAAGTAAATTGTGTGTGTATATATATATCAGTACTAATTAGAAAAAAGGACCCTCAAATATTTATCTTTCTATATTTATATTATACATGCTCTTAAACTGCAGGAGCTGAGCTTTTTGCAGGGTAACTAGCAATTACAGTATAGGATATTTGAAGCTCAGGGCTTGAGGAAATTTTGGAGGCTTGGGGAGCCCTGCAGAGGCATCTGGGAGGCTTCCCACACACAATCCTGCTGAGCAATTCAGATCAATACAATGATGGCTAAAAGATGGCTGGCATCCATCTTGTTTCTGCAACAAAAATGGCACTGGCAAAGGTAAGTAGGAAAAAACCCTCTGCTCTTGCAGCAGTGTCATTGCTTACTTCTCCTTCTCCTGCTCCTTAAAAAGATAGGGACAAGTGCTTCCCTGGCTAGTGGGTTGTGATCCACCAGTTTGGGAACCATCAATCTAGACCATGGGTGTCAAACATAAGACCTGCGGGCTGGCTATGATCCCTGGAAGCTTTTTAGATGCTCATGATAATTGGACTCTCCCAGCACCATCAGCTGCTGAGCTGCAAAGTGATGTCTAGGTAGAAGTGCCACTGCTGAAAGGGTAGCCTGCATGATAATGGACACTTCCATATTGTGAAAATATGATCAAAGTTCTCTTCTTACCTTTGTATCTAATATTCTATTCTTACCTTTGTATCTAATGAGTTCCTAAGTGAGAGCAAAGTGCCTGTTTCTGGTCATCACATACCTAATAATATTACTTCCAGCCTTCAGCAGGCACCATCAGTGCTATTTGAAGTGAGTTTGATACCCCTGATCTAAGCAGTCTACCAGTTTGCATAGTAGATATGTTGCTGTAACATGGTAGATTTTTACTGAATAGGCCTTGGCTCTGAAAAGGCCTAGGATCCAAATTCATTATGTATATGCATGAGTGAGGAGAGGATGCAGTTGGCAATTTTGGCTACAACCCCCTTTGCCATAATGAAACCTACCCTGGAGATCTCCTAACTTGAGGAGCAGCTTTTCAGGAGATTTGAGGTATTGCAGTGAAGATACTGCAGTGTTCCTTGCAGAACCTTTGGGCCCTGGATTCATTGGTATACAAGTAAAATCCTTTGAAAAAGGTATTTAATAAAATGGCCAATATTATTATGCCACTGTACAGGTTGATGGTAGGGCCACATCTAGAGTACCGAGTACAATTCTGGTCGCTCAGAAAAGATATTGGGGAACCAGAGAAGGTGCAGAAGAGAGCGACCAAAATGTTTCCTGGGCTAGGGCACCTGCCTTATGAGGAAAGGTTACAGTGTTTGGGGCTCTTCAGTCTAGAAAGAAGGTGCCTGAGGAGGACATGACTGAGGTGTACAAAATTTTGCATGGGATTGTTAGAATTGATAGATATTCTTTTCCCTCTCTCGCAATACCAGAACATCCACTAAAATTGAGAGTTGGAAGAGTGAGAACAGATAAAAGAAAAGACTATTTTTTACCCTGCAGGTAATTAATCTGTAGGCAGGGCTGGGAAGGCAGGGCTGGATGACTCACAAGCTGGAATCAAGATTGCTGGTATCAACAACCTCAGATACGCAGATGATACCACTCTAATGGCAGAAAACGAGGAAGACCTAAAGAACCTTCTGATGAGGGTGAAAGAATTGAAAAAATTGGCTGGAAGCTCAACATTAAAAAAACTAAGATCATGGCAACCACTCCTATCACTACCTGGCAAATAGAAGTGGAAGAAACAAGCAGTGTCAGAGTTTATTTTTGGGGGGCTCCAAGATCACCGCAGATGGTGACTGCAGCCATGAAATTAAAAGTTGTTTGCTTCTTGGGAGGAAAGCTATGGCGAACCTAGACAACTTAATCAAAAGCCGAGACATCACTCTGCCAACAAAGGTTTGCATGGTCAAAGCTGTCGTTTTCCCAGTAGCAATGTATGGCTGTGAGAGCTGGACCATAAGAAAGGCAGAGCGCCGAAGAATAGATGCTTTTGAATTATGGTGTTGGAGAAGACTCTTGAGAGTCCCCTGGACTGCAAGGAGAACCAATCGGCCAATCCTACAGGAAGTCAAGCCTGATTGCTCCCTGGAAGGACAAATCCTGAAGCTGAAGCTCAAGTACTTTGGCCACCTCATGAGAAGAGAGGACTCTTTAGAAAAGACCCTTATGCTGGGAAAGATTGAAGGGAAAAAGGAGAAGGGGGCGGCAGAGGATGAGATGGTTAGACAGTGTCACCAAAGCAATGAACATGAAATTGGGCGAACTCCAGAAGCTACTGGAGGACAGGTAGGCCTGGTGTGCTGTGGTCCATGGGGTCACGAAGAGTCAGACATGACTTAGCGATTGAACAACAACTAATCTGTGGAACTCCTTGCCACAGGAGGTGGTGATAGCATCTGGCCTAAGTGCCTTTAAAAGGGGACTGGACAGATTTCCATCACAGGTAAAGTCCATCATTCTTCAGGCCATGATGGGTAGCGCAATCTCCATACTTTAGAAGTAAGCTACTTCAGATTGCCCTTTCATGGATCACTGCCTTGTCGTGGCGAAGGGGCTTGAGTAACTCAATGAAGCTGTGAGCTATGCCATGTAGGGTTACCCAAGATGGACAGGTCATATTAAAGAGTTCTGACTAAATGTGATCCGCTGGAGAAGGAAATGGCAACCCACTGTAGTACTCTTGCCAAGAAAACCCCATGGATTACAGAACAAAAAGGCTAAACGATATGACACTGGAAGATGAGACCCTCAGGCCGGAAGGTGTCCATTATGCTACTGGGGAAGAGCAGAACACGAGTACTAGTAGCTCTAGAAAGAGTGAAATATCTGGGCCAAAACCAAAAGAAAGCTCAGCTGTGGCTGTGTCTGGAAGTGAAAGGAAAGTACGATGCTGCAAAGAACAATACTGCATAGGAACCTGGAATGTCAGATCTATGAATCAAGGTAAGCTAGATGTGGTCAAACGTGAGATGTCAAGGCTGAACATCGACATCCTGGGAGTTAGTGAACTAAAATGGACAGGAATGGGAGAATTTAATTCAGATGCTTTTGTGGGCAGGAATCCCTTAGAAGAAATGGAGTAGCCTTCATAGTGAACAAGAGAGTGGGAACAGCAGTACTGGGGTATAACCTCAACAATGATAGAATGATCTCAATTCGGATCCAAGGCAAACCTTTCAACATCACAGTACTCCAAGTCTACGCCCCAACCACTAATGCTGAAGAGGAAGAAGTTGACCGTTTCTATGAAGACCTACAACACCTTCTAGAATTAACACCCAAAAAAGATGTCCTCATCATAGAGGATTGGAATGCTAAAGTAGGCAGTCAAGAGGTAATAGGAGTAATAGGCAAGTTTGGTCTTGGACTACAGAATGAAGCAGGGCAAAGACTGATAGAATTTTGTCAGGAGAACACATTAGTCATAGCAAACACCCTTTTCCAGCAACACGAACGGCGACTGTATACATGGACTTCACCAGATGGTCTACTACACCGAAATCAGATTGATTATTCTTTGCAGCCAAAGATGGAGAAGTTCTATACAGGCAGTAAAAACAAGACCTGGAGCTGACTGTGGCTCAGATCATGAGCTTATTGCAAAATTCAGGCTTAAACTGAAAAAAGTAGGGAAAACCACTAGGCCCTCCACGTATGACCTAAATCAGATCCCATACGAATATACTGTGGAGGTGACAAATAGATTTAGGGGCTTAGATTTGGTAGACAGAGTGCCTGGAGAACTTTGGACGGAGGTCTGTAACATTGTACAGGAAGCAGCAACTAGAACCATCCCAAAGAGAAAGAAATGCAAGAAGGTGAAGTGGCTGTCTGACGAGGCTTTACAAATAGCTGAGGAAAGAAGGGAAGCCAAAAGCAAGGGAGAAAGGGAAAGATATACCCAACTGAATACAGATTTCCAGAGAACAGCAAGGAGAGATAGGAAGGCCTTCCTAAATGAGCAATGCAAAGAAATAGAGGAATAGAATGGGAAAGACTACAGATCTTTTCAAGAAGATTGGAGATGTCAAAGGACAATTTCGTGCTAAGGTAGGCACAATATAGGACAAGAACGGCAAGGACCTAACAGAAGCAGATGAGATTAAGAAGTGGTGGCAAGAATACACAGAGGAACTATATAAGGCCGATCTAAATGTTCCTGATAACCACAATGGTGCGGTCACTGAGCTCGAACCTGACATCCTGGAGTGTGAAGTCAAGTGAGCTTTAGAAAGCATCACTAACAACAAAGCTAGTGGAGGTGGCAGCATTCCAGCGGAATTACTCAAAATCTTAAAAGATGATGCTGTCAAAGTGCTGCACTCCATATGCCAGCAAATTTGGAAAACCCAGCAGTGGCCACAAGACTGGAAAAGATGAGTTTACATTCCAAGCCCAAAGAAGGGCAATGCCAAAGATTGTTCAAACTACCGCACCATTGCACTCATTTCACATGCTAGCAAGGTGATGCTCAAAATCCTACAAGCTAGGCTTCAGCAGTATGTGAATCGAGAACTACCAGGTGTACAAGCTGGTTTCCGAAGAGGCAGAGGAACTAGAGATCAAATTGCCAACATTCACTGGATCATGGAGAAAGCAAGAGAGTTCCAGAAAAACATCTACCTCTGCTTCATTGATTATGCTAAAGCCTTTGATTGTGTGGATCACAACAAACTGTGGCAAGTTCTTGAAGAGATGGGTGTACCAGATCACCTGATCTGTCTTCTGAGAAACCTGTATGCAGGCCAGGAGGCAACAGTTAGAACTGGACATGGAACAACAGATTGGTTTCAAATTGGGAAAGGAGTACGACAAGGCTGTATACTGTCACCCTGCTTTTTTAACTTATATGCAGGGTACATCATGAGAAAGGCAGGGCTGGATGATTTACAAACTGGAATCAAGCTTGCTGGGAGAAATATCAACAACCTCAGATATGCATACGATACCACTCTAATGGCAGAAAATGAGGAAGACCTAAAGAACCTTCTGATGAGGGTGAAAGAGGAAAGTGCCAAAATTGGCTTGAAGCTCAACATCAAAAAACTAAGATCATGGCAACCACTCCTATCACTACCTGGCAAATAGAAGGGGAAGAAATGGAAGTAGTGACAGACTTTATTTTCCTGGGCTCCAAGATCACCGCAGATGGTGACTGCAGCCATGAAATTAAAAGACGCTTACTTTTTGGGAGGAAAGCTATGGCGAACCTAGACAACTTAATCAAAAGCCGAGACATCACTCTGCCAACAAAGGTTTGCATAGTCAAAGCTGTCGTTTTCCCAGTAGCAATGTATGGCTGTGAGAGCTGGACCATAAGAAAGGTAGAGCGCCGAAGAATAGATGCTTTTGAATTATGGTGCTGGAGAAGACTCTTGAGAGTCCCCTGGACTGCAAGGAGATCCAATCAGTCAATCCTACCGGAAGTCAAGCCTGATTGCTCCCTGGAAGGACAAATCCTGAAGCTCAAGTACTTTGGCCACCTGATGAGAAGAGAGGACTCTTTAGAAAAGACCCTCATGCTGGGAAAGATTGAAGGGAAAAAGGAGAAGGGGGCGGCAGAGGATGAGATGGTTAAATAGTGTCACTGGAGCGATGAACATGAAGTTGGGCGAACTCCGGAAGCTACTGGAGGACAGGTAGGCCTGGTGTGCTGTGATCCATGGGGTCTCAAAGAGTCGGACATGACTTAGCGATTGAACAACAACCTCAGAATGCCAGAGGCAGGGGAGTGGCAACAAGATTCAGGTATCTAGTTGTCTTGTATGCTCCCTGAGGCATCTGGTTGGCTACTGTGAGATACAGAAGCTGGACTATACGGGCCTTTTGCCGGATCCAGTGGGGCTCTTAACATAACAATGTTATGTTCTTATGAATGGTCTTACTGATTCTCTTTTGGTGGTATATGCTTCATGAAAGAAATTTGCAATTCATATGATCTACAGTGCAGCTCTTTTTCTGTAGAACTCTTTTTCTGAACCACAAATTAGCCTCTGAAAGACTATGTTGAATTGGTTCCAAGCATATCAGTTCTCCCCAACCCCATCATTTTCTGTTTGTAAAATATGTCAGATAGAAGTTAATATTAGAAACTCATATTCTAACTCATATTCAGTGTTTATTTTAATTTTTTCTATAAAATTAGACTGCTAAGCTCCTTTTCTATATAGTAAGGCCGAGTTTTAACTATTGTTGGCCGGGGGGGGGGGATTTGAAATGGCAAAAATAGGAGTTTCTAAAATATTGTACCTATCCTAAACATTGAGAACTGAATTTCTTTAAACCTTTAGCTCTTTAATTTGTAGAATATTAAAACTTGGCAGTTCAAAGGTGGCCATAGTATATGGCTGCAGAGCTGTTTTTTATCATCTCTGCTTATATGAATAACGTGTTGTACTTGATACGTTGGAACTTTTTTCTCTTGTTCGTTTTCTCCCAATATTTTACTGGGCACCAGTATAGTAATGCTTATTTGACACTACTTCACTTGGAAGTTGCTTCATAGTTTGATGGCTTGATAATTACTGTGTGTTTACATTAGAAAAATCTGTTTTATTAAGACTTTTAATGACATTCAGTGTAAGTATTCTTGTCTGGCATGTATCTGCTACAGGGTCAGAAATTTTCTAGGTAACAAGATGTTGCACATCTTGCACCTTATACTAGATTGCCACACCCAGAACTAGGATCTGCATGCATGTTTCCTTCTACTTAATTTGGAACAGTACTTCATGGTCAAATATTGCAGTTAGATTCTAAAGAAACTGTATTTTCTGTAGACATCTGCATTCATGGTATTCTAGATCTTAATGAATTTATCTTATGATATAAAATAGTCAAGATGCATTTGTTAAAAAAATTAACATGTTTATGCAACACTTTGTGAGTGTGATGTGAATTATTCTTTTTCCCAGTCAAGCTTTCTAGAATTAGCAAGGTTTAGTTTTGCAGAGCCTGTTGGAGTTAGTGCTATTTGACACCACCTCTGCCAGAATTTGGTTTTGTGGACTTACTATCCATAAAGGAATCTTGATTGATTGCTTCACTGGTGTATTATTTACTGTTGAGACGCAAGAACACTCTATTTTTTATTCCTCCTTATGTTCCTGAATTTTTTACTGTTCTTCAGCATAGATTCCTCTTAGTGGTCTGTGAAGTATCAGTGACCTAGAAATCTCCAAAAAGCAATTAATTCATTGAACATTACAAAGTGACTTAAAATAAAAATTACAGTAGTAATCCTGTGAATGAGTGCATCAATTTTTATTGAGAAGCCTTGCATAATTTGTCTTGTCCAAGGCATTTTTGCTTCAAAACATGTGACAGAATCAGTTTAGTTCCCAGTCTTAGGTTGAAGCAGTATATTGCAGTTGAACTTCTAGAATTGAAGGTATGAGATTTTCTTGTCTAGATTATACTGTTGGATACATTTTTTTTCAGCTGAAGCAAACAGCAGGCAAACATTCTAATTTGAGGTTTTTGTCTGTGTAGGAAGTGGAATGTGTTTATAGTTAAGACCTATTATATTATGACTCCGTAAATACATTCAGTAGTTCTTTCCTCTTTAATTGTACACTTGAAAATTCACAAAATGTTAAATATTAGCAGAGTTATCTAAACAATTTTTGTAGGAAATATCTTTCCACAATGCCGAGACAAAGCAAGAGGCTGTAATTTTGCTGGCAGGTGTTTGCAAATTTAATTAGGGAAAGCTATAGCCTTTTTAAAAATAATGCTGATTTGTGAAGTTTTCTGCTGTATTTGGTCCCCTAGGCTTTCAGTTGTTTTAAAGACTAATCAAATGTCCATCACAGTTTCTGTAGTAAGCTAATCTCTCCTAAGAGAAGAGTTATTGGCAATATTTTTCTGTCCCCTTTGTGGTATATACTTAACACTTCTGCGGAAAATCTTGAACTGAGAAGGAAGTGGGCAAGGTGGTACCTTGTGATGTTCTTGATTGACAATTCTTTTGCTTCCTGGTAGGTGGAGCCAGTACGCTTAGTATAAGGACTTCAGTTGTAGGCTGAAGGAAGAGGAAGACTACTATTAAAAGAACTGCTGGTAAGTTCTTCTTTCTTTTGTACAGATAATACAAAAGATGATGCAAAGGACTTGCTGCATGTCATTTTGAAGGCTCCTGACCAAGGCTTCTCAGGAGTCATGCCCCATGTACAATAGCAACTTGCTAATGAGTGCTCAGTATGTGCCCTAGACATGCACATGTTACATATGGTAGATCTGGCAGGGTTCCTGTACTGTAGGTACATTAAGTTGATTTCATTCTTGCTATTTAGTATTAGTTTTAAATTTCAGTGTTACTAAAATTTCTACAAAGGAACACTGTTAATGGAAACCTGTCTGCATGTATGCAATTACAGGCATGTGGGTATTTTTATATAGTAGGGCAGTGGTTCCCAAACTGTGGGTCAGGACCCACCAGTGGGTCGCGAGGCAATTTCAGGTGGGTTGCGAAGCACCTAGTGGAGGCATATTGAAAATACGAGAAGATGGGATGCTAGAAAGTTGGGTGGTTGTTTTGCTTGTATCAAGGTTGTAAATAGGCTTTTTTTCTGATTCACTTTTCTATTGGAAAATGGCTGACAACTAATCCAATTTACTGCTGCATTCTCAGGAAAGCAGCAGGCTTTGGCGTCACAATGATGGCACTTCCAACCATGATATCACTTCTGGTGGGTTCTGGACAGATTGTCATTCTAAAAAGTGGGTCCCGGTGCTAAAATGTTTGAGAACCACTGTAGTAGATCATGCTTGCAGGAGGTATTACAGCTGAGTGTGCTGTCAATTGCTGTCATGTTTCCGTCTTCAGCCTGCACTTTTTCATAAAAGTAGTTTTGTACCAAAGCCAGGTTGTGTTTTGATCAGAAAGATCTTTTTCTACATCTAGCATTTCTACGATTCTGTGTGATGTGATTTTTCCAGGAATTGGATACATGTTTTCCTCCAGTCATGGACAGGGACTGGTCCCATTGTTTTTTGAAAGCTCATCATGTGTCGGGGTCACAAAGCTTGCCCTGACTGTGATGCGAGGTGGATCTTGCCACAGTACTGCATGTGCTAATCATGTTTATTTTTTTCACATTTTTATACCTCCCTTCCTCCAAGGAACTTGGGGAGGTGTACACTGTTACTTTCCTCTTTTTATCCTCACAACCCTGTGAGGTAGGCGAGGCTGAGGAACTGGACCAAGCTCACTTTGGAAGCTTCATGATGGAATGGGGATTTGGACCTGTATTTTTCAGCTCAAACTCCCAAACCACTGCACAATCCTGGCTCTCCAGTATGTTGACTAGTAGATGCAGTTTGCTGTTTGTTGACATTGTCTCAGCATTTCTCTTAACAATTTCTCCTTATATTTCTTTAATTATTTGACAGACTCTGTGAGAAGACAGTGCATGAGAGAGATGTCCTTAATATACTGACATCAGTTAGAATGTTTTTCCTCATAATATTCTGCCTTACAAAGTGAGATATTAAAGAAAATCACATGAGAAAGCATAGTAAGATAATAGACAAAAATGGTACACGGCCCTTTAACATTTGCAGAAATAAATGGTATATGTGTTTGATTGAAAAGATATGGCATCTGTAATAGGAAACTTTGGTAGGAGATAGGCAGAAATGAGGAAAGTCCGACAGGCATTATTGGTACTTGCTATAATGCAGCTTTGTTCATGTTTATAGGTTTCATAATACTTTTTAGAAAGTATTATCAGCAGGAAACTTTCCAAATACCCAAGAAAAAATGTGTTACTATGGTGGATTAACTGCAGGTTGCATAGTGTAATAGGAAATATTATTCTTCTCATGATCACCTTATGCTTGTGTATATATTTAACAAAACCTACTGCTAGTGTAAATTAATAAGAAGCAACAAAAGAATCAAGTTTGATTAAGAACATATTGTTACCTGATGTAGTAACTACGTGACCGTTAACGCTCAGATACTACTTAACTGCATATTATTTATTAATTTTTCAGGTTACCCAGCCTTGTCCTCAAAATTTTGTATACTGTATATTGTTACAGGAGAGTCTAATCTTTGCATTACCAAGTTAAATTCTCTCACACACAAATTTATTGCACCATATCTGTCTGCAGCTTTCCTATGTCATGTTGCTATTGCTGAGTATGCTTTGAAGGTTGTTGAAAAGCATGTTTGAAAGGACTGCCTTGAGTTTGCCCCCTCTGATCTTCGAAATATTTTATCCTACTTTATTTACAGTTTAAAGCCTTCACACTGTTGTTGGTACCTAACTTGACTTCTAATAGTGGGAACTACAGTTAAATATTTTTGCGTTCCTATTGTTTTGTCTGTACTACATAGGAGATACTTCTGATTGAGCACACTTCCCCTGTAAGCATGTTTTCATAAATGTTTAGTAACCAAATCAAATGGTGTCTTGGGCATACCGCTTCCTCATGATTTCATTGCTATTTCTTGACTTTTGTTCTCATACCACTAAATGTTGTCTTTTTTGTTTTGACCTAATACTTGTCGGAAAACTTCTAAATATGAAGGCCTGAACAATTCACTTGGAACAAATTAATCAAATTGCATTACAGTGGATGTCCTTGGTATTAAAATTAGATGGGAAAGGAGCAGAGGGAGCTTTTCAAGTCTTCCAGATATCCCATTTACTTGACAGATCTGCAAGTTGGATATTTTTTGAAACTGTGTTGTTGAAATTGGTGTAAGCATGACAGGTTTTAGTTGTACAACATGCAGTAATGTATATGCCTGATAGAATGTGTAGATATGACTACTCTTTTTAGACTGTGTCCAAGATTTTTGTTTTCTTATGGTTAATTTAGGACTATGATTGGAATATAGGACAAGGAAGCACAAGACTTAAAATGTACCAGCTTGTATGAGGCTTAAGGATATTGGGCATGCTGAATTGATGCATCTGACACTCAAAAATTTTCCACCTGAAAATGCTCTTAATCAGAATTTGGTATTTTTATGTAATACCCTAAAAATATTTCACCTGGAAAATAATGCAATTTTGAGGCATCATTTGCATCTTAGATCTGTATTCTGTTAGAATTTGTTGTATTACAGATGTGCCCCAGTATCCACTGATTTGGTATCCACAGTTTCAGTTATCCATGGATACTGGGATGCCTATTAAAAAGATAAGGGAACATTAAACAAATCTCTTAGTTGCAGCTAAACCACTGATGTTCCCCTATCTTTAAAAAGGTGTCCCAAGTATCCGTGGTTTCAGGTATCCAGTCTGGGGTCTGGAATGGAACCCCAGTGGATACTGGGGCATGCCTGTATTTGTTTTTGCTTCTAAAATGATAGGTGGAGACCAAAAGATTAGTATTCAACTATTATAAAATGTATCTTTTTCCTCTTCCTCCTCATGCAAATTATTATGGGCCCAATACTATCTAAGTTTCCAGTGCCAATGCTCCCTTTGCAAGTGTTCCCTTTATTTCTGAAAACCTCTTTTAACTCCCCCCCCCCAGGAGGTTGCAGCATATGCTCCATGGGCATGGCTTCATTAATGCTGGACAGTTGGATAGGATTGGGACCTAAATGGCCTTGGATGATATATGTGTAAATCTGTTAACGCATCCCTGTGCTGCTATTCAGTTGTGTGATATAGGTGAACTTTCTGCAGAATCCTAGGTGCCTTCATATCATATTACATAGTTGAACTATTGTCTATAGCAGGGGTCTTCAAACTTTTGGCATGAGGGCCACATGGTTTATCTGATGTGGTGCTGAGGGCTGGAAAGTAATTAATTAAAATTCTCTAGAGCAGTGATTCTCAAACGTTTTAGCATTGGGACCCGCTTTTTAGAATGACAATCTATCCGGGACCCATCAGAAGTGATATCATGGTCGGAAGTGTCATCACTGTGATGCCAGAGCCTGCTGCTTTGCTGAGAATGCAGCAATAAGTTGCGTTTTTTCTCAGCCATTTTCCAGTAGCAAAGTAAATCAGAAAGGAAAAGACGTATTTATAACCTTGGGACAAGCAAAACAACCACGCATCCCTCCCCCCTTTCCAGCATCTCATCTTCCCATATTTTCAATTTGACTGCTCTAGGTGACCCACTGGTGGATCCCGACCCACAGTTTGGGAACCACTGCTGTAGATATGTAAAAAGGGGGAATGGATTTTGTAAAGGAAAATTAATTGTGGGACAATGAATTCTTGAGTTCTCACTTTCCCCACCCAACTCATGCCAAACCCTTCACCAGCTGCATTCTGGACCCTTACAGATCCCCCACAGAGAGAGAAAGAGAGAACGCGCTTTCACTGCTGCAGGGTGCAGAGGAGGGCTAAGATGGGGGAGCATGTTCCTGAAGCGGAGGGGGGGGGAATCGGGGCTTTTCAACCCAACAGCCAAAACTCCCAGCCAGCATGGTTAGCAAGTTTTTTTTCTCTCCACACAAACAGCAATCACCGCCTCCTTCCTCCCGCTCAGATCCCAGAGAGGAAAGCCCTCCCGTGTGTATACACATGGAGAGATCACTATTATATTTCCTGCCCAGACCCTAGAGAGGAAAGCTGCATGTGTGCACGCACATAGAGAGACTATCTTTACTTTTCTATGTGATGCTTCTTCTGCAGGTCTCTGCAGAGCTTGCAGAACTTCTTGCACAAGGTCTTCAGATCACTTGACCTGCAGAGCTCATGCCCAAGTGTCAGGGCTCTTGGGTGAACTACAGGGCTTGTGCAAAAGCCCTGAAACTCCCGTATGAGCTCTACAGAGCTCTGTAAGCCTCAGGCTTAAGCGGCTGTGGGCTGAAGTGTCACTTTGTCCCATGGCTCTTTGGGGGGGCTGGATCCTGAGCCTCGGGCGATTGTATCTGGCCGCGGGCCATAGTTTGGAGCCATGGGTTGGGACCAAATTTTAGGTGGGTCTCAGAACTGACAAGGAGAATGTATTGAGCCCTATGGAAACTGAAACAGAGCAACGCATGCATATTTACTCACAAGTAGGTGACTGTGCCTCAGTTCTTATTGAGGGCCAGGCAAAGAAGAATGCAATACCACCAGTCCAGTGAACATGGGACTCAACAAACACTCCAGAAGTTATGACACTCCCACGATAGTAAAAAGGATAAAAAGCCTTGAACAGCTGGTAAAGTGATTTTTTTAGTCTTATATAAAGCTAGGTGGATCCCAAGAGAGTGTAGTTTTAAAACATGGGTCCTGGTGCTAAAACATTTGGAAATCACTGGCCTATAATAATGCTGCCATATTTACATACATATTTACATAGGCTTATCAGAGTTGCTTAAAGTGAAGGATTGTACTTCAGTGTTGGCAAGCTACATAATAGATGGATGTGTGTGGATACAAAGCACAGTCTTTCCCAGTGTCATTGAGTTTACACTCACATAACAATAATGGGGAAGTCAAGCCTGATTGCTCTCTGGAAGGGCAAATACTGAAGCTGAAGCTCCAATACTTTGGCCACCTCATGAGAAGAGAGGACTCTTTAGAAAAGACCCTCATGCTGGGAAAGATTGAAGGCAAAAGGAGAAGGGGGCGACAGAGGATGAGATGGCTAGATAGTGTCACCGAAGCAATGAATATGAAATTGGGCGAACTCGGGAAGCTGGTGGAGGACAGGGAGGCCTGGCGTGCTGTGGTCCATGGGGTCGCGAAGAGTCGGACACGACTTAGCGACTGAACAACAACAACAACAAACAATAATGGGTTGGAGTATGAAGTGCAGACAAATTCTTCAGTCAACATTTCGTTTGCATATGATGACACTCTGGCAAGTTGAATTAATTCAAATTTAATTTTCCTAATTTCTTGTATTCATCAGTTGATATTGTTTAGTTGAATAATAATGGCAGATTTCCCAAGTGCCTGAAAAAATAAATAGTTATTCACCACAATGTGGTACTAATCAAAACAGAACATACTGTTCAAAACAAATGCATGTTTCTGTTTTGTGGCTCTCTTCCATATTGTAGCTTGATCCTCACACACATCCCTGTAGAAACTAATAAAATATGATATTTCGAGTAAAGTTAATTCATGGTATGCAAGTTAAATATTTATGGGGCTTCAGTGTCTATTAGATCATTAGGTAATGGAGTGTTCATTCTACTGGACTGAAGCACGTTTCAAACTCAAAAGTTTAAAGCCTTGAACTCATTTCAGTCTTCAAATCACTAAGCTGTTGCTTGTGATAACTGATTTAAATTCAAATTACATTCAATATGTGGTTTTAAATTGAACAACTGCCTAACAAACCCATATTTAATTTCTAATCTCCTAAGTCTTTATCCCGTGATTTTCAACCACTGTGCCACGGCACATTGGTGCCCCATGAATGGTCTGCAGGTGTACCTCAGGAGTTTGGGGATGGTCATATATTAGTTGAGCCATTGAAGTATATTATTATTATTTATTATTTATTGAATTTATACCCCGCCTATTGCCCGAGGCACTCAAGGCGGCATTTACAACAATAAAAAATATAAAAACAACATTAAAAACAATTTAAACAATATTAAAATACAATAAAACAAAAAAATTAAACAACAAAGTTTAAAACAAGCCATGTGGATCATAAAATATAAAAGTATAACCAGCCAGCCAACCAGCCAACCTGTCAACAGTTAAAAAGCTTTTTGAAATAAAAAGGTCTTCAACCCCCGCCGAAAAGTTAACAAAGAGGGGGCTGTTCTCAATTCGAAGGGGAGGGTATTCCAAAGTTGGGGGGCCACCACCGAAAAGGCCCTCTTCCTGGCCGCCGCCCCTCTCACTTCTCCTGGTGGCGGCACAGTCAAAAGGGCCCCCCCCAGATGATCTCAGAGTACGGGTAGGATTATATGGAAGGAGGCGGTCCCTCAAATACCCTGGACCCAAGCCGTAAAGGGCTTTAAAAGTCAAAACTAGCACCTTGAATTGGGCCCGGAACAGAACCGGCAGCCAGTGTAGCCGCCGGAGCAACGGCTCGACAGAGTCAAACCGACGTGCCCCAGCAACCACCCGAGCTGCCGCGTTCTGTACTAGTTGTAATTTCCGGACCGTCTTCAAAGGCAGCCCCACGTAGAGCGCATTGCAATAATCTAATCTAGATGTCACTAGGGCATGGGTTACTGTGGCCAGGTCCGCACAGCTCAGGTACGGCCGAAGCTGGCGAATCAGCCGAAGCTGAGCAAAGGCTCCCCTGGCCACCGCCGCCACCTGGGACTCCAGGTGTAGCTGTGGATCCAGGAGAACCCCCAAGCTGCGAACCTGCTCCTTCAGAGGAAGTGCAACCCCATTCAGAGCAGGACAATAGTCCAATACCCGAGCTGTGGATTTCCGAACCAAAAGCACCTCTGTCTTATCCGGATTTAATTTCAGCTTGTTCGCCCACATCCAGCCCCCAACTGCCTCCAGACAGCGATCCAGAACCTCAACCGCCTCCTCAGAATCAGGGGGAAAGGAGAGATAAAGTTGGGTGTCATCAGCATATTGATGGCACCCCACTCCAAACCCCCGGATGACCTCTCCCAGCGGTTTCATGTAGATGTTAAACAGCATGGGGGATAAGATGGAACCTTGCGGCACCCCAAACCTAAGAGGTCGGGGTGCCGAACAAGCATCCCCCAGCACCACCTTCTGGGATCTGTCAGCCAGGAAGGAGCGGAACCACTTCAAAACAGTGCCGCCAAGCCCCAGCCCGGCCAGCCGACCCAGAAGGACACCATGGTCGCTGGTGTCGAAAGCCGCCGAGAGGTCCAGCAGGACTAACAGGGTCGCACTTCCCCTGTCGATCCCCCGGCGAAGGTCATCCACCAAGGCGACCAAGGCAGTCTCCGTCCCGAACACCGGCCTGAAGCCAGATTGGAATGGGTCCAGATAATCCGTTTCCTCCAGTACCCTCTGAAGCTGGGACGCCACCACCCGCTCAATCACCTTGCCCAGAAATGGGATATTTGAGACTGGCCGGAAGTTGTTTAAATTTGTGGGATCCAGGGAGGGCTTCTTCAGAAGGGGGCGAACCATCGCCTGCTTCAAAGCAGGCGGGAGCACCCCCTCCCTCAGAGATGAATTCACCACCCTCCCCGTTCACTCGGCCAGCCCTCCCCGGGCAGCTCTAATTAGCCATGCTGGGCAAGGGTCGAGCGGGCAAGTATATTCTGGTATATGAACCCTTGGCTAGCAGCATGGTGCCTTTTTGATTGTCAAAAAGTGGCGCTTTGTCTTGACAGTTTTAGCACCTTTCTGTCCATGAGTTGAAAAAGGTTGAGAATTGCTTTCTCAACTGATTACTTCATTTGCTTTGAAAGAATACAAGAGAGGGGAACTGGCAAGATTTACAAAGAAAATCTTCTCTCGTGACCATCTCAATAGGGAGGCGGGGAGTGCTTCATCCTAAATGACTATTTTGAGACACTTGCAGAGGGGCATGTGTGACTTCTCTGAGTCATGCTTCTGATATCCACCTTCAGATTAAAACAGATTCAACTTCCTAGAACCTTGATATAATAACCTTTATCTGCTCAGTGTTCAAGGATGAACTTGAAGAGTAAATTTTCATTCCTTAGGTGGTTGTCTATGACTCTTTAGTGCACTGTATGTATGTTGCACCTCCTGCTGCCTGTTTTTATTATTCTGGTATAGATCTGACTCTAAAGATATTTAACATGGATGGGGATGCAAATTCATTAATTTTGAGAGTCCAGCACATTTGGCACCAAGGATTCATTCATTTCCTAATCTCTTGTGGAGAGACAATAATTTGATTCAGGCAATACTCCTTGTGATGAAGTGTGAGGGTGCATGTGCTCTTTCCTAGCCTGCTTCCACATAGCTATCAAGGAGCAGAATACTAGTGTCTAGAGGTACTTCCTACCTTGTAAATGATGTATGGATAAACTGTAACAAACACTTGGGAAAATTTTTTTGCTTGCTGTTGCTTATAAGGTGTGCAAGGATTAAAAAAAACAAGTAGTTGTTGAAAGTTGGGTTATAATGAAAAGCAATGACCATTCAACTGGTTGCGAGTTTGGCAATTGGTTTAGGAATGAAGGAGTTTATCAATCTTCCTTTCCTTGCAAAAAAACATTATATTCTTAGTACAAGCTACCAAAGGAGTCAGATTCAGTTTGAGGCCATATATTGGGATGGATGAGTGGGATCTGTAGGAAAGTAGTCGCAGAACTGGGAAGTGACTCCTTTTCAGTACCATTCGGTCTTACATGTCCTTGGGTTGATATGTGGTCCATTGAGACTTTCTTGAGGAGCCTATAAAGTTCTGGGCAGGTTGTTGGCCAACGAATGTTGATGGATTTTTTTTTGTAGCTTAAAAAATGGTACCTTGAATAGAAGTGCCTTGTGGATCAGTCAGTTTCTCACATTGACCAGACTATGTATATAGAAAATGCATGAGCAGGGCATGAAGGCAATAAACGTCACCTGCTATTGCTCTCTTTGTTTAGATAATAACTCTTTGGATTTTTATAAAAATACAGTTAGGCCCTAGTATTCTCGGGCTATGGGTGCGTTTCTGTCCTTCCTTGTGGAAACTGGAAACAGCAGGTATGGGGAATCCTATACAAATAGAGGCCCCCTGCACACTCATTACAAGTACCTTTTGTTCTCACAGTTGCTCTTGCAATTCAAGTTTTTCTTCCTGTACATTCTTGCTAAACTGAAGACCTGAACATGCAGGCAACTAGCCAGCAACTATAGAGAGAAAAATGACTGAAAGTTAACAGGAAGAGGAGTTCCTGCTTCCTGTTAACATTCAGTCACCCTCTAGCAAAGTCCTAAGTGGTGGTAGTTCGATATGTGTTGGAAAGAATTTATCATAGTCTTTATAAAGATTACAGGTCCAACTTTTTAATACAGTGATCCATGGATTAGACTCAACACAGATGGCCACTGCAAATGAGAAGGACCATGCTGATCCCTAGAGAAGGAGGAAAAACACATCCCTTTAAAATTGTGGTTCAAAAACTGCTTTTCTCAGAGCACAGTAGAGACAGGAAGGAAGGCAGTCTCCAACAATTAGAAATGCAAATGACCCTCCTTAGCCCTGGCTAGCTGAAGAACTAATTAAACACTTTACTTCTGCATTCCTTTGTTCAGTGAGCTAGGGTGAAGGGAGTTTGCATTTCTAATTCGCATAGATTGCCTTCCTTTCTGCTCTCTGAGAAAAACAGGTTTTGAACTGTAATTTTAAAGTTTTTAACCTGCTTTATTTACTGCATTTGTTGGCATCAGTGGGCTGTCCAGAACTAAACCCCAGTGGATATCGAGGTCCTACCTGTGCCATCATAACCACTAAATGGAAGTCTAGAAAGAGCAATGGATAGAAGAGCACCTGTACCTCAGAACAGGGAAGGCTGAAGCACATCAGTAGGTAATATAATGCTTACTGGGACAACCCCTCCCAACTTAACATATACACTGTTGGGGTCTGAGCTGTCTGGCATTGAACCAGAAAATAGATCATGTTGGAAAGTTCAATAAAAGTATTGGCCCACCATGAGGCAGCTGTGAAGATTCCATACTAGGATCATTACAAAAGAAATTAAAAATAAACTTGTTCTGTTTTGTACCTTTTCAGCATTGTAATGTTCTTCTTCAGGTATGGTGACCAGAATTGTACACAGTATTCAAATGTGGCTGCACCAGAAGCCTGTATAGGGCTATAATATTAGCGTATTATATATTAGCAGTTATAATATTAGCAACCTAAATAATCAAATGCCTGGAGGATTTCTTACAAAGAAAAGTTACAACATTTGAGGCCTTTTAGGTTAGAAAACTAACCTAAAGTTTTCTAACTGTAGGGGTAACTGAAGTTTGAGACATAAAATTATGCACAGTGGAGTACAGGTGGAGCCTTTTCATCTGCCGTTTTCCCATCCACTGATTTGATTCAGTGGGACTGCAGAAGAGTAAGGCTCTTTGTTAAACATATGCTGTTAATTGAGTTTTAAAAAAACTTTTCTTACCATGACAAAGATAGATGCTGTCATGAAATCTGCAGCCAATCTCATTAGCTCTGAGATAAGACCTCATCCCTGGGAAGTATGATTAATTGCCTTGCTCCAGGGCAAAGGGAAGAGGTCTTACCTCAACTAATGGATACTAATTGCTCTGAGTCCCTCAAGAATGGCTGCAGCCATGTTTTGAGAAGCTTTTTAAAAGGCTGAGTTAATTAACAGCATGATTTCATTTAGTGTGTGTGTGTGTGTGGTTGTGTGGTTGTTTGTTTTTGTTTTGTTTTTTGCATCTGCGGGTTCCTGGAACTGAACCCTTGTGGATAAAAAGGTTCCTCCTGTATATGAGAATTATGCATGTACAAATAATTAGTGTCTGGAATTATTATTGCAAGATGTGGTGATGGTCACTAGTGTGGGTGATTTAAAAAGGGAATTGGACAAATTTGTAGAGGGCACATCTGTATGCTACTTCCAGGTTCAGTAGAAGTAGGTCTCTGAATGTCATTTGCAAGGTATTGTGCTTTGTATAGGGTTCTCTTGTATCCACAGTTTCCATGTCCTCATGGTGGCCAAAACAGAATCCTTGTGGTCTCTATTTTAAGTCAAGTAGTCTCTATTTTTTTTAAAAAAAATTTTGTCTACAGGATTTTCCTTTAACTTTTTTGGCTTTGTTTCTTTGGATTTCTCCTCTGCTTTCTTTTTATGTTTTTATATAGTCTGGTAAAATTGTAAATGAGAGCTCTGTCACTCTTTTTTAATCTGGCAACTTGAGGTTACTTCTCATTTCTTATTTTTCCCATTAAATATTTGCCATATGCTCTCTTATGTTGTCATGCGAAACTCATTTTGTTTGCTAGCAAAAGAAACAGATGGCTAACTCAGTGAGGGTATAAACCCTTGCATGCAGAGTTGAAACATACAGTTATAACAATTGTAAAGTCCCAAAATAGGGGGATGCAAAATGGAGCAATTTCTGACATGGGATAGGTAGATGTGGTGGAGATTTCTTTCCAGGCTATTTTGCAGGATCATCTTTGCAGTCTCTTATGGGTAGAGGTGGGTTTTTTTTAGTGATACTTTTTCCAAAATTTCTTGATTAAAATAGCAAATTGTGGTTTTATGTGTTCAAATTTTTATTGCAAACAGCGCAATAAATAAGGGTGAATGGCCCTACAAAAGCAAGCAATTACTGGCACACACACACACCAGCCCAAAATAACCTGCTCAAAAATTCCCAAGCTGTGCTCTGGTTGCTACTTGGAGCATCAAAAAACTGCTACTTAATACTTCCACATTCCATTGAAGTCGCAGCAGCATGCACTGTGAACGATGAACATGCGTGTTCATGCAAGTTTAAGCAAGCTTCCTCCTGTTTCTGCCACTCCTCCTCCTGATCCCTTACTGAAAACAATGTATGGATTCCTCAAAACTTCGTCAAAAAGAAACAAAAGTGGTGTTATTTTTGTGAAATGGATCTAAATTTGTGTCAAACTGTCAAAAATAAGCAAAAGTGGTGTTTTTTGCTTTTTGACCTAAATTCCGTTTCATGTAGCGTTTTCAGTAGAAATTCTCATTATTTAGCATTCTGTGTTGATCATTGAAAAAAACTATCCCTACTTATGGGCATGCCTTTATTTAAAATTTCATTTGGCTTCAAATCTTACTTTTTTGTGTGTGAGGATTGCTTAGGAGTGATAAACGTTAATCATGCAGTTTACTTCAGTGATCATACTTTGAGTGTATGAGAAACTATGTACAGGCTTAAACAAATTTATGATATTTAGCTGGCTTGTGGGCTTTTTCATGAGTGGAATAAATGAGCAAATATGGTGGCATAGCAAGTCTGCTTATGATGTAGAGTTATTCAAGTGGACTGCTAGAAAGCTTATATTGCAAGATAATCCAAATATTGCAGTGTACTTTGAGTTTAAACAGCTCTTCAGAGCAATATAGACTTTTGTGAAAATCCCTTTTTTATACATTTCAAGAAGGATGGTATAGTATCTAGATCAGGGTTTCTCAAAACTGTGGGGTTGTGAAATTGAAAGTGACAAGCCTATAGCTGAGACAGAAAATGTATGGATCCCCATAGAAAATTAAACTGAGACACATTGTGCATTTACTCATGGATAAGCAGATGTGCCTTGATCCATTGAAAGGGCAGACTGAGAGGAATACAGCACCACCAGAATGGTCCTGATTTGATGAACCCTCCAAATGCTGGTTTGGAGAACCTGACACAATGTTATAAAGGCCAGTAAGCAGTGGTGGACCCAGCCAAGGCTCTGTCCTGGGCCAGGTTGAAGATCACTGATCTCTGTGCCAGCTCACTATCCCCTGCACCTCCCCTGCCACACCCCCACCATGCTCCATTTTGGAGCTGTTTCAGCACAGGAGCAGATAGAACATCACTCATGCAGCTTGCCTCTGTGTCACCCTTCTCCCCTCTATTGGTGGTGGCCTGGGCCTGAGAAGTGGTGGTGGTGGCTCTGCTGCTGCTCTGGCCTCTATGACCCCCTGGACCCCCTGCTAGTCCCGCCCCTACCAGTAAGAGGCTCAGGGCGAGCAGGAGGACATTCCCCAGTGTGCATAGGAGCTAGGCCATCTTGGCTGGGAACCCTGAGATAGGCTGCCTCTGAATGCCAGATGTAAGGAAGGTATCTTGTTGTCTTCTGTGCTCCCTGGGCTACTGTGAGATACAGGAAGCTGGACTAGATGGACCTTCTGGCCTGACCTAGCAGGTCTCTTATGTTCACCCACTTGAATAATATCATTTGGAAATGTTATGCAGTTTCCTTCATCCACTTCCTTCTCAATAATTAAAACTGGTGTAGTCCATCCAAAATTTGAACATTTTGAGTGATTGTATTGATAGTTGGAGAAGCAAACAAGTACTTGAGTTTCCTATTCGTTTCAGAATTATTTGACTAACTTTGATGGGACTTAACAGTCAACACTTTATATCTCGAAGGGTGCAATCCTAACCTGGAGTTAGGCCAGCACAAGAGCTACCATAAAGCATGTTCGGACCACTTTCAGAGTCGGGGAGGATGGCGCAAATCTGTGTGCTGGCCCCTCTGAGTCAGAGGTCCAAACATACAGTACTTTATGGCATCCCTTGTGCCAGCCAAACTTTGTTGGCCTAATTGTGCTGGCCTAATTCCAGGTTAGGATTGTGCTGCAAGTGGCTGTTAAACCTCTAGGTAATTGAGAAAGTAGTGCTGCTTTAATCTGGTAAACCTAGGTACATGTTACATTTACCACATGAAAATGCAGCTTAAGGCTACATACATTTGAATGTAGCAGCTGTGCAGGACTTCAGTGCGGAGACAGGGTATTTAACCTTTTACCCCTAGAACATATTATGTCAAAAGTCTCATCCTAGAATTATGTAGTATTCCTTTACTATTTTGCTATAATGGTAGCCATTTTAGGGATATAATTTTTGACAGGAAATAACTAAAGAATCAAATACCCTCTGTCTCTGAGAGGCCAATACACAGATGTGCACCATCCTCCCTGACTCCGAGAGTGGTCGAAACACGCTTTACGGTGGCCCTTGTGCCAACCAAACTTTGCTGGCCTAACTCCAGGCTAGGTTTGCGCCCTGAATCATGGTCCTGCACAATATCAGTAATGGTTAGCTTTTAACAACACTGTTGCATGAGAAATGTAATATAACTTGGGTTTAATATGTTCATTTTAGCAGCAAATTATTTGTGTTTGCAACTTTTATCTTCTAAGATAGTAATCTGTTTGCTTATGACTTCTTTATGACATTATTTCTTACTTATTTTAAAGATTTGTATCCCGCCTTTAAAACTTTGTTTAAGCAAGATATGCACTGTAGTAAGTTTCTACAATATTTGCTGTTTTGTGAAATAAGTTTTAAAATACACTGTAAATGTTTAGAGAACAGCAAGCAGGATCCCATAACAACATATTCCAGTATGCACATCTTATTAGAAGTAAGTCCCACAGGACTCAGAGACTTGCTTCTAAGAACACATGCCCTGAATCACACTTTTAGGCTTTGTAGGGTTGGGATTGGTGTGTTCTCTCTTTCTCATAGGTTCACATCTTCCCTGTTTGTGATTTGGAGTGTATGTCTACTCTGTCATTCTCCCTTTGTGTAAAAGAAAAAAAACTGCAGTTATTTTAGGCACACATACCCCTCAAAATAGTGACACATTTCAAGATCTTCTGTCTAATATTTCCCTTTAAGCCTTAGACTTAAGGGTCTACCCCCCCCCCCCGGTACCCAGAAACCTTCATCTTCTTTGTGAATGGTTCCATTTTGGTCACAGTCCTATTGGCATAAGGTTGAGAACTTCAGAAATACACAGATCAAAGCTGAACTCTTGGCTTGGAAGGTGTTTGTGATCATTCTGACAACCGGTTATTCCAATTGTATAGTACAGCTCTTCTATATTCCACAGTGCTTGAGTTATTTAGGTCCATTGGTAATTAATCCACAAGGCCACATTATAGTCACATGGTACAAAAGAGGGGAGATATGGGAAAGCATTGTATCTGAGTAGAGGGACCTTTGTTGCTGGTCACCCTGTCTGGCCTGTTTGCTTGCAAAAAGCAGAATGAGCTTGGCTGTGCTCTTCAGTTCTGTGGTATCATAAGAATGAAGGTAAATGAAGGCAGGCTAAACTGGATACCTGTTTCTCAGCCTCATTTTTCCCAGATGGAGGGAAGGGCTTGATCCAGGAATCACTGGTGGCCTCCTTCTCTGAACCCATCCTTGTCAAGTGTAGGATGTGGTCTTAGGCCTGTCAATCTTTTGGGAATGTCTGAACCTTATTTGGTTTGCTGGTTAATGGGGTCTGAGAGAAAATGATTCCTGTGACCCTGGGATTTTCAGTTGTTTCACAGCAAATTCAAGCAGTTTGGTCTCAGTAACAGTTGCATCTCTTTGGTCCATGTAGCTTCATCTCTTGTTTCCTGTATGTGTTCATTCTTTGTCATAGACAGGGACTTGGACTTGGAGGTAACTGGATGGCTCACTGTGATCCTTTGAGAGAGACTGCTGAACTGATTCAGTTCTGTGTGTGATAAAGAAATAAAGGTTGTGTTAATATGGAATTGCGACTGATTATAGTATCTAATGAGTCATACTTGTGCCCTTACACCTGTATTTACCAAACTAGTTACCCTGCCAAAGCTTCAGCTTGTTTTTAACCAAACTTGGGATGTGTTGACTCCTTTTTCTTTCTTCCTATAGGTATAATTGTACTTTCCATCTAAACTTGTATGAAAATGGACTACAGTGTGTGTATTTGGTTGTGTGTTGAAGTGATATCTACTAGCTTTGTACAGTAGACTGTGTACAGCAGTTATTGATTCTCTCCTGAGGGCTGCATACTTCATACCCAAGAATCTGAGGATGGTGGGGTAGTGTTGTGGGCCAGCCAGGTTGGGTGTCCAAACACTCTTAAATTCTCAGCGCCAGTAACATTGGTTGTACCTGATGTGCCATTGAATTGAGGGGCTCTCAATCCAGGGCTCTCAGGGCCAAATCCTATCCAACTTTCCATCAATGGTGCAGTCGTATCAATGGGGCATACTCTGCATCCTGCAGGAGGAGGACAGTAACTAAGACCTCCTCAAGGTAAGGGAACATTTTTTTCCCTTAGGGCTGCAATGCGGATTCATTGGTGCTGGAAAGTTGGATAAGATTGGGCCTTTGATCACCTGTTGTACGCATACATAGAATGCAATACATTTTTGTTTGCTTTTGATCAAGTTGGTTCAATTATAATTTTTTGTAAAAATTAATCCCTTTTAGTCTGAAACAGATCAGTTTTGCCTAGCATGTTTTATTATTTATTATACAATAAATAGTTTGGTATCCAGTAGTCAGTATGTTCATACTGTAATACACTCTGCTCATTCTGTAATAATAGAAATGCTTCAGCTAGCATAGAATGCATCAGTCTGCTTCTTGATGAGATTATTTTTCCATTCTGATCATAATTCATTGTGCTGGTGTTTTGATGCATAGTGATGGCATTTATATTGTATTCTTGAATATTCAAATTGCTTAACCTATGTTCTGTCATTCTAACCATCCTCCTATATAAAGGTTAGTCTAATATAGCCCCCATATTGGAGATGGGGAAGCTAAAACTGAGAGCTCACCCCTTGTCTAAGGCCACTTAAAAAGTTGGTGGCTGAGGTGAGAGTAGAATTTGAAACTTCCTAGCACATTTTTCTCCCTCTTTAACCCAAGCACTTAATCCTTTAACTACTCAAGGACTTCTTAACAATTCATCCAAGTGCCATGTCAAAATGGAAATAGTTCATCAGTGTGCTTAGAGTGGGTGTTGTACAAATGTGAAAATCCTTTCTGTGGATTGTATGATTTAACTGTGAAAGGTAGCCGGTGAGCTCCAGTTATTAGATTGAGAAAAAGGACTTTACCTTTTTCTCTAATCTTAAGGAAGTTGTGTAAATAAGGTTCACAGAAGCAGCTTACTAGGTGGCTACTAGTAGTAATAAGAGAGCACATATCAATGAGATAAGAGAACATATTGATGGAGCAAAAAGTTTTAATTTGGTGATGCTAGAAAAAAGTAATGAATCTTTGTTTCTAGTGCGGTGGTTTTCAAACGGTTCAGCACCAGGACCCACTTTTTTAAATGATATGCTATTGGGACCCACATAGATTTACAAGTCTTAAAAAAGGCACCTTTTTTCTTTTTCCTAGATTTTTCTTATATCTAGAAAGAAATACTTCAATTTTTTCCCAACAACACTTTTTTATTATTTATTTGCCCCCCCCCAACCCTTCAATCCATTTCTTGTAATGAGGCAACCTAATGAATAGCCTCAAAGCTTGAGGGTCTTAGTTATGTGACCCTGATTTTACCTGACCCACTACCTATCATTGATGGACTGGGGGTGGAACACGCCAGGAAAAAAAGATTGCTCAATCATTTATCCTCCTATATTTACACAAGCTTGCAAACTCCAGGAGCTCAGCTCTATGCAGGGCAGTTAGCAGCTGTCTGACTTTGGAAAAGCCTCAGTACAGAGCTTGAGACAATTAGTTATCTAATCTTTCCATCACCCTGTTTTCATTGGACACTTTGTGGGACCCACAAGAAATTGGGTCATGAGAAACGCTGTTCTAGTGTATACAGGTATGCATTGCTTACCAACATTCTGACAAGCAGTGGACTGCATATACTTTGTTTCCTTGGTTTTTGGTAGTCTGACATCTCTTGAGCCCACCGAGAGCACTGAAACCATCACTCCACCACCACTCATGTACCTTAAAAGCTGATCTCAGTTCTTAACTTGCTGACTGCTCTGCTGCACAAGAAACTGACCCGCCATTGCCCACTATTGGTTAATGACAAGCATGGGGAACATATCCCCATCATTAATCAACATATACCTGTAGTTCTTTGACTTCTTAATTGGCAGTTGTATTTGGTTTCTGTGATGGCTAATCATGAAGAGAGCTTATATGTTGGGATGCTGCAATTGATGAGTACATATAATAAATGCCCTTTTGCAAAAGGGATAAGTATTGAAACCATGCCTTTTTATTATCATTCAATCCCATAAGGGAAAACAATTCTAGCAAATGTGTTAGCATCCTGTTGCAATTTTATTCAACCAGTGTGTTGTCTTGATTTTCATGGTAGTGCCGTTGTGACATTAGACATCTGATGGCCTGAGAAGGAAGTATTTTTCCCTTATGTTTTCTTCTCTGTGGGAAAGATTTTTAAGAAGCTGTATTCCTTTAGTGACTTTTCAACTTTAGACAGGATCTGGGTTTCAAAGAACTACAGGCAGTGCAGTCCAATCCCCAGGCTGGAACAGGCAGGCCAACACGCCTGCCCCTATCCAGCCTAGGACTTGGAGCTGCAGCCACATTACCTGGGAAAAGGGGAAAATATTTCCCTTTCCCCATGTAATGCGCAGCGGGCCAGATGGGGCTACTCAGAGCTGTGCCGCCAAAATGGGTGGCACAACTCTGAGTGACCGAATTGGGGCTGCCCAGTCCGGGAACAGAGGCGAGGATCCGGCCCAAAGGCCCACTCACAGGCCCACCCACTCTGAGCCCTCCTGCTGCCCCATTCCACCTTTTCCCCCCATTCCTCCACACACTTGGAGTCCCTGTGCTGGCCTCACATTTGGGTCTCTGGGCAACGGAACAATTTGCCGACTTGTGCCAGCCCAAGGAAGGGGTTTGGATCGTGCTCTTAGGAATGCACAAGGGGAATTCTTTTACTTTACTTTCCTCTTGTGTGCAACACTATGCACTCTAATCCAGCAGTTGCTAACGTGTCTAGAGAGTTCTGTATGTGCATAGGGTTTCCTTGTGGGTGGACTTCTTCTTTGGTTTCAAGGGAAGGAGTGAATTAATGCACTGCACTGTTGCACACATGTGGCTCAGTGCCATTCGTTGAAAGAATTAGCAGTCACCATTTATGTCCATTAAATTACTCCAAATGGAGTAATTATTAAGGCCAATAATAAGGATTGAAACGCATTTGTGCATACATTTTAGCCTATTCCATTGTACTAGTTCTAGGATTTGATCATGATGGTCTATACAGAGTCTTACTACTTTTTTTTAAATATTGAAGTGGCTTATAGTTATTAACTTACATAGTTTTAACAAGAACCTATGTTTAAGACAATTAATGCTTATTAATATTTTGTGCCATAGATAACATAGTCGTGACATTGAACTATAAGAATCAGGCACTTCATAATTAAAGCATTGACAAGCTTTAACAAGCTGTGCACATCAGTTCTAGCCAAGTGGATCTCATTTCTTTAACTTGGTATTTTCTAATGATTAGGCAGGTTTTATCTAAAAGAGCTGCAGAATGAAATTCTTACACCATGCATCTTAACATTTAAACATTTGATGTGTGGATTAACATATTTTTATTTAGTTTGTGATTTGGTATGTAATGTGTCACTTTTGCCATTAACACTCAAATGGGACAGCAGCCTTAAATCAATTTTTTACCATTTAAACTTTCATTCTGTGTCTCTCTTTTCTGTTTAGGTCTTCGCCCCTCCCCAATAACCTGGCTGTAGAGTGGGATCTCTCCCACTTTGCTGATGACGTCTTAGATGGATCCGTTGTGGGGAGGAGCAGCATCAGCAGTTCTGAGGGTGAGTAGAGGCTGCCAGGGGTTGGGCCTGGACTGTAGTGCCTCTCTTTCCCTGCTCTCTTCCTCGTTCCTAGAACAAGTGGTTTTCCTAGGACTGAAAATAGATAAATCTGTATAGGAAAAGAGAACACTCTAGCTCTTCCTTTGAAATACAGTGCAATTGTGTATGTTGCTGTCAATAGACAATGTAGGAAGCCAATGCACGCTGCATTTTTTTTCAAACTGTGTAAAATAAAACCTTGTATAACACTTTGCAAGAAATGAATGTGTCCAAATAGGGAAAATGTCTTTGTGGCATTTTGCTTTGTTGAGCCAAACTACTTTTTTCTTAAATCTTTTTTCTGGGCCTATGCACTAGAGTACAGGTCTCTAGATTTTTCATATATTTTACAGATTTTTATGGACCAAAAAAAAATCAGTCTTATAAATGAATGAATGAAATTTAAATGAATGGTAGTACCTCCATATTTTTTGTAATCAGCATGATATGATTAAAACAAAAGAGAAATTTACGAAGAAGCAATGCCATGCTTAAACTGAGAAATGATATCTAATGAGTAAAAATATCAAATATGTTAAGTTTCTGGGACTGGATAAAATCTTGTGCTGGGCTGAATGTGGCCTTTGGGCCATAATTGGAGACCCCTGTACTAGAGCAGTGTTTCTCAAAGTGTGCTCCTAGAAGCCCTAGGCTCCCTGAGCCTCCTTCAGGTGCTCCAAGTATGCCATAAGTAGCCATCCAGTCCCCTGGCAGGGTTTGCTCCGTCCATTACTCCCACCTCCCTGTTCATGGCTCTCCTTTCTCATTCTTCAGTCTTCCAGATCTTCCAGACTCCACACATGCATCAGTTGGGCTTTTTAGGACTGTAAAGGGATCCAGAGATCAAAACATTTTAGAATCGCCATACTAGGGAATAGTTACCAAAGATTTTTTTTCCAAGCAGGATGTGAAAATGGTTGTGGTTCTATGAGAAGACATTGCACAGTTTCTTTTTTATTAAATATATCGGTTAACAAATTTGAGACAACTGCTATCTTTTGGATTTTGATTAGAATTCAAAATGCTGTTTGTATTGGATAAAATTAATTGAATGTAATAGCAGTTCTCCAAAGTATGATGTGAACTGTTGCCCAATGCAGGTTTGATTTGATTTGATTTCTCGAATAGAGTTAGGAACTATCACAAATCTAAATTTGTATCTATAGTTTGATTCAGCAAAGATACCATTTTTATGTAGTAAACGAAATAGTGCAAGAGCAGTACCAATCCAATGTATCCAGTTTAAGAATTAGTATCTAGTCATCTGGTTGGCTATTGAATGAACATCTCCCATTCTTCTAACCTTATCTCACAAAATTTGCTTTTATGCATGTTGATTAATTTGTGTTCTTAAATGTGTAAACTTAAAATTGGAAGGCTTGAACAAATTCAGAGTAAATGGACATGGTTGACTTTTCATTATTTAAAAAGTCCATACTATACAAAAGAATGATGGCAAAATTACTTTCATTTTCAGTGTTCTACCATCTATGGTTCTTCAAATGGTTTCACTTGGAGAATAAGCTAAAATGGTGACTGATCAAAATGTCAGATTACAGATTGAAATTATAGCAGTTTCAGTACAGGATGTTTGGTTAGTCTTCCACATCATTAAAATGAGAGGTCAGTGGTAGTGTAAAGCTTTGCAAGTAGAAGTTTCCATGTTTAATCTATGATATCTCTAGGTAGGACTGAGACCTTGGAAAACATGGTCAATTCATTTTGAAAATACAGGACCAATGGTGTGACTTAGTGAAATCAGGTTAATATATTTATATATATTTGGTGGTGTTAAGCTTCAGACAATTATTGGATGAAGAGGATATTTTTTATAAAGGTCTTACTAAAAAGCGTGCTATATTTCTCTTATCCTTATAGCCATGTTCTTAGGCATCACAGTGATAATTTTTTTCAGGGTGCAGTCCTAATCAAATTCCCAGCACTGACATAGCTGTGCCAATGGGGCAAGTGCTGCATCCTGCAATTGGGGGGGCAGTCATGGAGGCATCCTCAAAATAAGGGAATGTTTATTCC
>JAJKFI010039670.1:0-20031 GCA_029204185.1 Lerista edwardsae | reverse complement strand
CGGAGCGGTACGCAACGGGCGGGCTGCCGCTCACCCGTTCCTCCCGCCCAGCGTTCCAGCTGCATGACACCGCTGCCTCCGGGTCCAAGCAGGGATTTTCCTCTGCCGTGCCTGGAGGTGTCAAGAATCTCTCTGCCCCCCGACCTTCTACAAGCATTTTGCTAAGCTGCAGCCCCTCCCTTTCCACTTGTTCTGAATGGCTCTTATTTGTACGCCCCCCTCCCTGCGCGTGCACATACAAAGCTGTCCTTGCTGAGGTGCACCAGGAAGTCTGAGGAAGGTGCCCTTGTCCGCCTAGCTCTTTGTGCTCCAGTTCCCGCCACCCTCTTCCCTCTGCGCGGCACTCCGAACACCGTTCCTGTGGCTCTGTTTTTCCTTGCAAATATCAGCAGCGTCCCTAGGGTGGATGCAATTTAAAATACAGATATATTATGCAAATGACAGCAAAGCCTTGCCCAAGGATTAAAAAAAAAAAAAAAGGAGGTGTTCTGTTTACCCAAATGCCCATCTCTTTGAGTGCATTTTTGTCATTGCAGCAGCTCGGCTTATGATAGTTTTGCTAATTTTTCCTGAAAGAAAGCAGTCGCTGCCTCTAATCACGATGCCCCAGGTTTTGTGCGGTGATAGATGTATCCTCCCTGGGTGGTACCCAAGCCTGGGTCTTTTGGTGCTGTAGCAAGTACCTCTGCAGCATCAGCCTTTCTGCAGAGTAATTGCCTTGCCTTGGGCTAGCCTTCTCCTTCTGTGTTCCTTCTTGCAACCAGGAGGGGAGCAGGGACCCTTTCATGCTTTGCAGGAGTGCTGCCAGGCAGTGGTGTCATCTAAATGATTTAACAACAGGTACTCACTTTTAATTGGCACGTGTTGGGACCCTCCCACCAGAAGTGACGTCATAAGCCGGAAGTGATGTCATGGCAGGAAGTGACATGAAAAAAGCCCTTTTTGAGGCCTCAGACAATTTTAAACTGACCCAACAGTTGCCACAGTATTCCACAGCACCCTCAGAACATGTTAAGGAGGCCTGGCATCATGTTAAAGTGACCCAACAGTTCCAAAACCCCAGAGCAGCTCATTTTTCAGTGGCAAGACAAGGCAAGGCTCCGCTCGCTGCCTGCCTGGCTCTGAGAACATGCAGGCAACTCAAATGTGCAGGAAATTCAAACGTTGCAGGGGGCGGAGTCAACGAGTGGCGGGCAAATGGGCGGGGCCAGCCGTAATCCTAGAAACCGGTACTCGCGTACCCCCGCATACCCCCTGCATGACATCACTACTGCCAGGGCCCCCAACTGGAAGCCATTCCATTTTCTCCAGTGCAAACGTGTGAAGACTCTCAGGCTTCCAAACAGGAACCTTGGAGGGAACTGATTAGAGGGAGAACATGCGAAGGTGTGGGAGGAATTAGGTTGCATTTGCATTTCTGAGGAGTCTGACATAATGTTGCATCTCTGTGTGAGTGTTTGGTTGGCCACAGCCAGGCGGGATGACAAAGCACCCCTTGAGATCCCCAAATCTGGACACTGGCGTGCCTCCCAGTTCGCCATCCCTGTTACAGCAAATGGGGGTGATCAGAACTGACAGTTGGAGTGCCATCTGGAATTTCCCCAGAAGACACTGGTCAAGACCCCCTAGAAGGGGTGTCTGGTCAACAAGTGGCTTTTGGTGCCTCTGAAACGAGACTTGGGGAAGTGGTTCAGGGAGGGGGGTCAGAGCTGTTGTGCAGTTAAGCACTGGGAGGATGTCCACAAGAGTCAACTCAAGCCTTCCCTTCTGACTTCTCTCCTCTTTAGGGTCTTCAATAAGCAGCGAGTCTTCTCCAGTCTCCTCACCGGCCACCAACCACAGCTCTCCAGCAAGCACCCCCAAGCGAGGACCCATGGGGCCCCTCATCGTTCCACCGGGAGGGCACAGCGTGCCAAGCACACCTCCTGTGGTGACCATCGCACCCACCAAAACTGTGAATGGCGTCTGGAGGAGTGAAGGGCGGCAGGTAACAAGCGTGCACGCTTCCCCCCCACACACACACACACTGATTCAGCTGCGTCATGCAGCCGGAACGCTGGGCGGGAGGAACGGGTGAGCAGCAGCCCGCCCGTTGCGTACGGCTCCGTTTCGCCGTCTTCCCCGCCCCCGCGAAATGGAGCGGTACGGAGCGAAACGGAGCGGTACGCAACGGGCGGGCTGCCGCTCACCCGTTCCTCCCGCCCAGCGTTCTGGCTGCATGACGCCGCTGCACTGATTCCACAGAGAGGCAAGAGCCCCACATGGGCGAGACAGTGGCACACAGCAGTGCGTCGTTACCTGTTTGAAAACAGGGCTGTTTCACTCAGAAGGCAGTCCATAGGGTTCAGTCAGACTTGGGCTGTCAGTCATGTTGCTCATCGGAAGCCAACATCTCTAGCTATGCCCCCTGGTTGTGGGGGAGAGGAACGAAGCCATCCCTCAACAACCGCCGACCCTACTCAAAGGTGCCAAGAACAGGCAAATGCTACCTGCCGTCTCGGCGCCCCGACCGTCCTCCAGGGCCCAGCCCTGCTGTGCTTGCTGTGCCTCTCTCTCCCTTACTCACGTGCAGGCAGCAGCAGGGAACCAGCGCACTTGCTAATTAAGGATCAGTGTTGGTGGTTATCCTCCCCTTGCGTTTTACCCAGGGTTCCCGGCGGGATCACAGCTCTTGGAAATACTAATTAAACCACAACGAGGAAAGGAGAGGGGGGGGGGAGGGAAAGCAAGACCCCTGGCACTTGGAAGAAGGCAGAGGATGCCTCAGCAGAGAAGGACGCGCATAATGCAAGCGCCCTGCGCACTGATCGTGGTAGAAGGGAAAGGCAGCTTTCTCAGGCCTGCTCTGTGATGCTGCCGGCCCTGCTGGTGTTGGTTGTGATGGTCTCCCCTCTGTAAAGGGCCTTTCCCACAAAAACAACCTGGAGAGCCAAGGGTGGCGTCTTGCTTTGCATCTCTGCGTCGTCTGTAGGGATGGAGCCGTAATTGAGGGCTGTAGCGTGCTAGGAGAGGAGAGACGCACGGAAGAGGGTCCTTCCTGTAGCTGAGAGTGGGACTCCTGTTCTCGTACAAAAATGCGCTCATCTCTTTGGGATTCCACTTCGTGGAGGTTCCTGCCAAGATCTGCTTGCTCTGACCGTTTCCCTGATCCAGATTCTTCTGGTACGTTAGAATGCAGTTGTAGAGCCGTGAGTTTCCGCGCCCGTGTCCACTTCACAACGGGGCATGAGTTGGACAAATCTCTCCAGCGCACCAGGTGGGCTTTTCTGCAGCCGGTGGTTGCTCTCACCCGTTCTGGTGGTCTCTGCCTCACTCTTCCCCCTTCCTGCCAAATCCCGCCACTCTTTGAGATGCCTCTGGAATATTCTGCAACACTTAAGGAAAGGCAATAATATTTCTGCACCAGCAATCTGCCACTAACGAAGCACCACTGCCACCTGGAAGTGCTCTGCGTCGAGAAAAGCAGGGCTGACTCAGCAGACGATTTGGGCAATCCATCCTAGTACAGAAATTGGATTGACACTTAAATTCTTTTTCTCTTCTTTCCTCCCCCCCCCCCCACTTTTTGGGTAGATGGGAAGAACAGAGCACAGTAACTTGGTAAAATAAGGGTGGGGGAAGGAGAGGGAGAGAGAGATGAGACACTCAAAGCTCTGAAATGCTAAAATCAAAGTGGCGTCTTGCTGCTGGCGCCAATCCATCAGAGGTTAGCGGTTTTTCAAAGATAATACGGAGTCTTTTGAAAGGCCGTGTGGAATGAAGAATTGTCTATTTTAGAGCTAATAGGGCATGTCCCGTGGTCTCGCTGGCAGAGATTGCGTTCTAATCACCAGAGGATGACTGATCTCCCCTCCCTGCCATCTCCGCGCCCTCTCCTTTCATCTTGGCAGCTCCACTTCAGGCTGCTGCTGGAAATCAAGCGCACTGTAGGGGTGGCGTTTACTGGCTGCACACCAGGGTTCACCGTTGTCGAGCTGGGCATGTTTCTGCCCAGATCCTGTAGCTTGATGTGCATTTAAGGGTGCCCTGGGTGCCTCCTCAAAGCTGCCCAGGGGTTTTTCTGGTGTTTCATAGTGTAATTTTATTATGTGACTCCGTAATCCGCCTTGGGCATTTGCTTTGGCATGGGAAAGGCGGGGCATAAGTTTCTTATTATTATTATTATTCTAATAATAATAATAACTAATAACTAATAATAAATAGATTATTGCAATGTGCTCTGTGTGGGGCTGCCTTTGAAGACGGTCCGGAAATGACAACTAGTACAGAACGCGGCGGCTCGGGTGGTTGCTGGGGCACGTCGGTTTGACTCTGTCGAGCCGTTGCTTCGGCGGCTACACTGGCTGCCGGTTCTGTTCCGGGCCCAATTCAAGGTGCTAGTTTTGACTTTTAAAGCCCTTTACGGCTCGGGTCCGGGGTATTTGAGGGACCGCCTCCTTCCATATAATCCTACCCGTACTCTTAGATCATCTGGAGGGGCCCTTCTGACTGTGCCGCCACCAGGAGAAGTGAGAGGGGCGGCGGCCAGGAAGAGGGCCTTCTCGGTGGTGGCCCCTCAACTCTGGAACACCCTCCCCTTAGAATTGAGAACTGCGCCCTCCTTGGTAACATTTCGGCAGGGGCTGAAGACCTTTTTATTTCAAAAAGCTTTTAATTGTTGACAGGCTGGCTGGCTGGCTTGTTATTTTATACCGTATAATCCACAGGGCTTCTTGTTTTTAAATTTTATTGCTTTGTTTTAATTTTGTTTTATTGTATTTTAATATTGTTTTTAAATGGTTTTTTAATGTTAAATTTCTATATTTTATGTTGTAATGCCGCCTTGGGTGCCTTCAGGCAAAAAGGTGGGATATAAATCTAATTAATAAATAAATAAATAAATAAATAAATAAATAAATAATAATAATAATAATAATAATAATAATAATAATAATAATAATAATAATAATAATAATAATAATAGGTGGCCTTAGCCACTGTCACGATCGATGTGGGTTGACTTGTAGGGCCCATCATGGAGCGATGCCAGCACCACCACCCCCCGTGTCAAATTGTGGCTCGACTTGCCCTGTGAAGTGCTTCTGTCACTTGCTGGCACGTTCACCAACAGAGCTGAGGGGCTGGGAGGGGGGTTGGCAGAGCTGCTTTCCCCCCCCCCCCCCCCCGGGTGGGGGGCACGGCTTGGCCGGCGCAAATAGTCTTTTCTCCGGGACGTGCGGCTGGTGCGGTCTGCTGGTGCTGTGTTCTGCGAGGGGCTTGGTTCTGTTTCCTGTGTGCCTCCAATGAAATGCTTGACTGACCTGTTTATTTTATGGCCACTATCAAAAGGCTAGTGGATTTATATTTGCAGGGCTGTTTCAGGCTCTGTGGGCGCCTGTATCCTCCCGGGATGATTAATGACTCCGGGGGACAAAGCGGCCAGTAAATCTTGCAAGCAGGAGAAGCCACAGGACCCCCCGCCCTTCCCGTCCCCTGCGCTCCCTCCCCACTGAGCCAGGCCTGGCACACAAGGGCCGCTCTCGTGCCCACCCATCGCAGTGACCTTTGTCCCTATGCAAATGGCGCCTTTGTACCGCAGGCGCGACCCGTTCCTGCCGTTGCCTCATGCCCCACTCCCGGTCTCCTGTGCCTTGACGCAGAGGTCAAGGGGGGCCATTCAGCGCAGCCCCCTCTGTCTTCTGTGCGCTCCTTCAATGAGCTCCCCTGTCCTGCTCCCGCCCCATTGCCGCCGCCTCCCTCCCCCCCCGCCAGCATCCCGATCATTGTCTCATGAATGCACCTTCTGGAGAAGGTCAGGGCTGGCTGGCTGGTGGGCTGCGGAAGGGGCCGGGCGTGCGGCGCTCCCGGGCGCCTGCCGCGTTCTGAGAGTGAACAGATGTTCCTGCTCATTAAAAATTCCAATCAGCAAGCCCATCTCTTTGAATTAATTATGGCCGATGTATTTTCTGAAGAGATTATGAAAGTCTTGAGGAGCTCTCAGCTGCTTGCCGAGTGTTTGTTGTGGTCATATTTAGTAAATACACTTGACTGATAGAGGCAGATCTCCCGGTGGCACCTGGCACCGAGCTCTCTCGTCCTTACCTCTGGCGCGTGTTGGGGGCTGCCACCAGTAGTGTCAGCCTACCGGTACGCTGGGCGTGTCTTCCGGGTGAGCGGCAGCACGATCGCTGCAGCGGGTGGGCTTTCGCCGTTACGCAACAGAACGCAGCGATCGCGCTGCCGCTCACCCGGAAGACACGCCCAGCGTACCGGTAGGCTGACACTACTGGCTGCCACGCTCTGGTGCCATGAAGACGATGGTCAGCCTTTGGCAGGGCTGGCTGTGCACCGAGAGCAGCCCCTGGCCTGCTGTTGTTTGGAGCCTACGGCATGCAGAGGGTATTGCTAAGTGCTCCTCACTTTCTTGAGTGCTGAGAGGTCCTGCAGGACTTTGTGTCTTGCCCTGAGAAAACCCTGGAGACTCCCAGCCTCTTGGTGACAATTGTCTGAAGCGAGCACTCCAGTCCAACTCAACAAGTCAACTCTTGAGCGAACACCGGCTGTCCCAGCAGCCTCCCTCCCCTCCTGCCAGCTGAAGGGTGTCGCCTTCCAAAGGTGGAACAAACACTTTCCGTCCCCAGCCAGCCAAATCTGGATGTTTATCAGCTTGGCAAAAGACAACCTCTCGGAAGACGTGACGATACCGCTGTCTATTGCAATACTCGGGAAGGTGGGTGGCAGATGGGTGGAGAATCGTCCCGTTTCCTCCGTTCTTGGAACAGAAGAATCAGGTTCTGTCAAGATAGTTCTTGGGGGTTGGACAGATGCAGACTAGGAAAGAAACCGGCGTAGGCTGCAGGAATGTTGCAGACACCAGAGCCTTCCAGAGAAGCCTTTGGAGCCTTGCTGGACTAGGGCATGCTGGCATGTTCTTGCTTGCTGAGAACCCACCGTGGTGCCCCCCTCTCCTCGGCCCCCCTCCCGCCCGTTGGCCATCTTGGCATTGGCAAAAAGGGCACCTCGCAGTTCGCTGCGGTTCTGTGAACTGATCCTTCCCAACCCCTCCTTCCACCCCGACTGCTGTGCAGCCAGGCAGAGATCCTGGGATGAAGGGTCTGGCATCCTCCAAGCAACGGGGCATCTAAACGGGAAGATGGATGGCGCTCCATGCAAAGGAAGGGCTGGAGAGCTTAGGGGGAAAGGAGAGGACCCTGGCAGCCTTGGTAGTCCCAGCAGCCCTCTTTCACGAGGGCCCCTGTCATTGGTTCAGCAGCCAAACAGAGCCCGTGCCCCCTCCACAAGACGGCATCTGCTGTGGCCGCATCCTGCAATCTCACCTGTTTCCAACACTGCAGCTTTCTCTGGGGGGTGGGGATGAAGGTGCCGGAGTGTCACAGCAATGTAGACTTTTACATTGCAGAATTGTAAATTCTGCAATTGGAATAAATTATGCAAATAGGCACCCCTGCTAAGAACCAAAGGGGGTGTGTGCCTCCTGGTAATGAGTAATTTGCCAGGGACTGGGAAATGGCTGGACGTGCTGTAAGTGATCTGTAGGGGCCAGTGGTGGGGAGTAGCGGCTACAAAGGCATTGCAGGGCAAAGGCAGCCGTCTCCACCCCATCCCTCCAAGGTTTCACCAGAGGTGGTTGTAGAGCCTCATGCTCTTTATCCCACAGAATTGAGAAGCGCTCTTTTTAAAAACGAGAGAGAGCGAGAGCTGGGATGTAGGATATACCCGCGTCTGTGTCAGGCCCAGGCTTCTGAGAGCTGGCATAGAATTGTGGCTGGGAGGTGGAGCTGCGAGTCAGGCCGCCCCTGGCCCAACTCCTGGCGTGGCCCCCCACTCGGCTTCCTGGGCTGTGGTAAGCGCAGCATCTGGGCAGTGCCTGCAGAAGCGCTTTGCTCAGGGGCGAACGAAGCGCTGCTCGGCAGGTGGTGGACCTCGGAGGGCCTTGTGCATTTTGTAGCTGAGTAGCGGGTCTGAGCCTGGGTCTTCCACTCCATTCGATGCCCTGGATTGGGTCCTTCTGTTTTAGCGGACCAGGGCGCACGTGAGAGGAGGGGGGGCAGGGAAGGAGCATGTGCGTTCTGACGTTGACTCCTCTTGACATCCACGGACTGTTTTTCCGCCTCGGCACACATCCAGGGTGCCGCTGTGCAGCGCCGGCCTCCTGCCGCTCCCTTCACGCCATTAGATGGTTTTTATCCTCTTAGAGCTTTCAAGGGCTGCGCGCTCCCTGCCGAGGGAAGTGCGCGTTAAACGGGCCCAATCGATGTGTGGGCTTGGCAGGCCCCGTGTCCTGGCAGGGGCTTCACGTCTCCTGTCGCTGGTGTGTGGCCTGGCCTGGCACGTGGCAGCCGCTCGGGAGCGAAGTGGGACTTCCTCCCCAGGTAAACAAGAAGGAATTCGCCAAGCGGATCCTGCCAACCCTGCTGGGCCCTGGAGGGGGCGGATGTTTTCTCTTTGGGCTCACCCCCCGCTGGGTTCCCTCTACTCCAGGGGTCAGGGAACATTTTTACCTTTTACCCCAAAATATATTTAGATACGCCGTTACCCCCCCCCCGCCAGAACAAAAGGAAAAAAATTACATATTGGAACCCATTGCTTTTTATTTGATTAATTAATGAGCTTAATTAATGCTAAGTAAATATGAAGTTGTAAAGGGCGGAGCAAAACAAAACAAAACGGAGCCAGCCAGACAGCGACGGAACCGGAACGGGGGTAATGGACGGTCGCGCTGCCAAGACACAGCCGGGCATGCATATAGATTCATATGCATGCCCGGCTGTGTCTCGGCAATGCGACCGTCCATTACCCCCAGGAATTTCATTTTTACCCCATTTGGGGTAATTTACCCCCGTTCCCTGACCACTGCTCCACTCTGTGCACCTGGACCCGGTGGGCATCCGCTGTGCTAAGCACGGTTGACTGACGGGAGTTGAGGCAGCCTGTGGTCCGTTTCAGGCAGGCCGAGCCTTGAGGAGGCTTTTGGAATCGAGGAAGCACCACCGGCAGTGCCGAGAGGGGCGTGGCTTGTGCCCCGGCATCTTCTGCCAAAGACAGGCAGGTTGTCCCTCAGCTCAGGGGGCATCCCTTGAAGCCGCTTCTCGTGCCTCAGAGAGGACGCCTCGCCCTTGGTCCAGTAGGCGGAGCTGCTTTCTGGGGTGGGCATTCTGGTGCCCTTCTCGGCCGCCTTTCTTCAGGCACTCTCGGCCGCTTCTGATACAAGCAGGAGGTCCACCAGTGGAAACTGGGTTTGCGAGCCAACCACCACTTGTGGCTGTTGCCAACATCCTCTTTTCCCAAGTGCCTCTGCTGGAGAGGCGGAGTCTTTGTTGGTTCACTCGCATGGGGGCCTGGAGAAAGTAGCAAATGTGCCCCGGGGGGCTCCTCCTGTTTTCTACCGTCTCAAAAAAAAGCAGGACTCCTGGAGAGGAGTCCTCTGTGGGGTTGGGTATCCTGCTCATTGACCGTCTGGGGACATTCACCCCTTCAGGGCCACTTTCTAAGTGTCTGGAAATGGGCTTCGGTGGTGGTGGTAAACAACCGTGTCACCGAAGCGTGCCCCCCCCCAATTAATTCTTCGACATGTCCCTGCTCCGTCTTGCTTTTGTGTCAACATTTGTTTAGGTGGAAGCAACTCCCGTGGTAAGGCTTGAAACCCAAGACCTGTTTGTCGGTGACTTCGGACGCGACTGGCGCCTTCAGCCAGGGCCTCTCTGTCGCGGCGCCTGCCTCTGGTGCTTGCTGGGGCCGGCTGCCCTGTCTCGGGCCCCAGAGGTGCCGGGAACAGAGGCTGCCGTGTGAAGCCCGAACCCGGTGCTGTTTTCCGGGCCCTCCGTTTTCGCCCTGCCTTGGGGTTGCCAGAATTGCGACGGCAGCAGAAAGCGAGCAGCTGCCTGCCCAGCTGAGGCCACTTCAGGGGACGGCTGGTCACAGACCGGCCTGCTTTGCCCCAGCGGCAGTGCCAGCTTCCTCATGCCCTCTCGTGCTCTTCACACGTGCATCGCCATCGCCAGGGTGCCCAGCGAGGCATGTGAGCAGCTGCCATCCCAGCTGAGGCCAGGCTTGGTCCAGGAATGGCTGGCACAGCGGCCGTGGGTTTTTTTTCTTTGCGGGGGGGGCACACACTGAGAACGGCAACTGGTCCAGAAAAGGCCCCTCTCGTTCCTCTCGCTGATGACTGTGGGGGCTTCGGAGCTTGCTAGCACTTGGCTCCAGACACACACCTCAGAACGGGCCGGATCAGGCCCATCAGCTGGCTGAGAAGTAGCAAGTGCTTGTAAACCATCTCCCACCCACCCACCCACCCCCCGGCTGTGCCTGAGCGTGCAGCTGTGCTCCCCACGTCCTCCTGGTCTTCCTGGGGTGCCCGGCAGGAGCGTCGCTCTTCACGCATTCCTCTTCCCTCCTAGCAAGAAGCTGGGTCCCGGAGCGGTGGAGGCGGCGGCGGCAGCAGCAGCACCCGGGACCGCCTGCACGCCGAGGCCCCGCTGCCCCAGGAGAAAACCAGCGGCCCGGCCGTCCCTTCGCACTTGCTCGGGTCGCCGTACTCCTTTGGGATCCCCCCCAACTCCATCGTGCAGGACTCGCGTTTCCCGCCTCTCAAGTAAGTGTGGAGCAAGGTGCCTCTGTGCTCCTGTCCTGTCTCCCTGTGTACGGGAACGCCCTGCTGTCCATGCGGGGGGGGGGGTTCCTGGGCCTCCCGTGGATAAGAGGGAACCCACGTTAGGTTCCCCCTCCCCTGCCCCCACCTCTGAGCAAGATCATCTTTTAGCAACCCAAAAAATAGAGGAAGGTAAAGGGGGGGCCCAATCTGTGAATAAGTGGAACTGTGGATACAAAGCCCGTGGCTAGAGGGGCCCCCCCTGTCAATGCATCTTGTAGCCCGGAAGAGCGGAGAGCAATTCAGCTGAACGGCCAGACGCTGGGGGGGGCGGGGGTTAGGAGGGGCAGAAGCAGAGCAAACGGGCTGCTGCTTTGGGGCTGAGCCCCATCCGACTTTTCAGCGCCAGTGCAGCGCTGTGGGGGGGGGCAGTCACGGATACCTCCTCACGGTAAGGAAACAAACATTCCCCCCCTCCCTGGGGGCTGCATTTCGGCTGCATTGGCACTGGAGAGCGGGATGGGATCGGGTCCTTGGCGCAGGTGCAAGGAGAGGAGGGCGGCTTGGACGGCTCGTTCTCTCTGTGGCTGTAGCTGTAGCTGTTTAGCTGCCCAAGCGTGTTGCTCCTTCCCTTGCAGAGGGCAAGTTAAGGCGCAGCGCCTGTGCTGTTCTGCCGCGCGGCTTGCATCAGCACTGAGCTGGGCTGAGGGGCTGCCTGGAGATCGGATGCCCTGGGCAAGGGCGCCCCTCTAAAGCGGGTTGGGGCAAAGATCCTAAGCAACCCCTGGCCCTGCCTTTAGAATTAGTAGGAGCGAAGTGAAGCCAGGGGGCGGGCTTAGCGGCCATGTTGTTAGACCAGACCAAGGAGCTTTTATACATGCGTCAGCCATATTGTTAGACCAGACCCATGGCTTCAAGAATATGACGTCATGCCTTCTCCAGTGTATAAAAGCTCCTTGATCCTAATCAACGCCCTCTCCCTCCGCCCAGCAGCCTCCAGCGGCCCGTCCACCACGTGGTGCCGCCCAGTGCGGTCACGGAGGACTACCTGCGCAGCTTCCGGCCCTACCACACCGCCGAGGAGCTCCGCATGTCCTCCCTGCCCCCCATTGCCCTGGATCCAGCCACTGCTGCCGCCTACTACCACCCCAGCTACCTGGCTCACCACCCTTTTCCTCACCCAGCCTTCAGGTAAGAGCTCTGACCCGCCCCACTTTGCCTCAAGCAGACGCCAGCAGGTGCATTGAACTCGTTCAGGCCGTTGCCCTTGAGGAGCAGCCGCGAGCAGGCGCTTCCTGCCTTGGCGAGGGGCTCTCCGAGGGCTCCAGCACGGACGTAATAGAGCACCACAGGCCGCCGCTTCAAGCCACAGCGGGACTCCTGATCCGGAGCCGCTAATGTGTTCCTTGAATGGGATCCTGTGGAGCAGGGACAGTCTCTGCCCAGTAAGACACGCTGCGGCCGTTGAGGGCTGAGCAAAGGGCTTGGAGGAAGAGCCCCGGCGAGACAGACTTCTCCAGCCTCTTGCCTTTCTCTGGCTCGTTTGCCGTGGATTAATAGTCCCTATGTATGGGGTTGCTGTGTGCGCGTGAAGCTTCCTGTTCATGGAGGCCACATGCAGAGGCTCCTCTTTGGAAAGCTCAGCCCACGAGAACCTCACCGATCCCGAGTCCAAGGGGACTGTCCCCGCTCACCATCTGCTTGGGAGAGGCAACGACAGCTGCTCAGGAAGCTCCCTGACTCCTCTGACTTACCACCTCTCTCTTTCCAGGATGGACGACTCCTACTGCCTCTCTGCTCTGCGCTCGCCTTTCTACCCCATTCCAACCCCTGGCTCACTCCCACCCCTTCACCCGTCAGCCATGCACCTCCACCTGTCCGGGGTGAGGTACCCCACGGAGCTCTCCCATTCGTCTCTCTCGGCACTCCAGTCCGAGCGCATCTCCACCCTGACCGCGGAGAGGTACAGAGCGACTCCTGGACTGCTGGGATATTTTGACTGCTGGAGGGAGGGGGGGGAGGGGGAGTGGGGAAGGGATAGAGTCGATAAGGGGATGTTCTTTTCCCTCTCTCAAAACACCAGAACCAGGGGGCATCCGCTAAAACTGAGGGTTGGGAGAGTTAAAACAGATAAAAGGAAGTACTTTTTTACTCAGTGGGTAGTTAATCTGCGGAACTCTTTGCCACAGGAGGTGGTGATGGCATCTGGTCTTGATGCCTTTAAAAGGGGATTGGATGGATTTCTGGAGGAAAGGTCCATTGTGGGCTATAAGCAATGATGGATTGTGCAACCTCCTTACAAAGGTGGTGGGCTACTGGTACCAGGTGCAAGGGAGCGGCAACAGGATGCAAGCATCTTGTAGTCTCATGCCTTCCTGGAGCACCTGGTAGGCCGCTGTGAGATACAGGAAGCTGGACTAGATGGGCCTTTGGCCTGATCCAGCAGGGCTCTTCTTGTGTTCTTATGGGGTCGCCCTTTCGGTCCGTTTGACCCTTCCTGCTGTTTTGATTTTGCAGGTTGCAGATGGATGAGGAGCTGCGGCAGCGGGAACGGGAGAAGGAGCGAGAGCGGGAAGCTGATCGCGAGCGGGAGAGGGAGCGGGAGCGGGAGAAGGAGCTGGAGAGGGAGCGGGAGCGGGAAAAGGAGAGGGAGCGCGAGCGGGAGCGCGAGCTGGAGCGGCAGCGAGAGCGGGCCCGGGAGAAGGAGCAGAGCATCGTCAAAGCCATGGAAGGCCCTTTCCTGCCGGTGTCGGAGCTGCACGGGCTGAGGAGCCTCCCGCCGGAAGAGCGGGTCAAGCCGTCGGAGCAGCTAACGCCAAACCGAGCAGGTGCCCCTGAGGACCGACTTGGGGGGGGAGGCTTCGGGGCTGGCGGCCTGTTTGCCATGAATGTTGCCCAGCTTCAGCTCCTGGAGCGCATCTAAAGGGAACGACAGCAGGGCTTGTTCCCAGTGATGTCATGCAGGGGGAACGTGGGGGAACTCAGTTCCACTAGTTAAAATTAGGGCTGACTCTGCCCACTTCACTCTCCCTCCTCCCCCTTCCCAATTCCTCTGCAAAGAGCTTTTCTTCTTGGTTGGCCGGCACTTAGAGCGTTAAAGGGAGCGACTCTGGATTCCTAGGGGGGCGAAGGGGGAAGGGCTGCAGTGGGGAAGTCCCACTGACACGTGCCAATCAAAAGTGAGTTCCTGTTCCTAAATCATTTGAATGACACCATACCCTTTCTGGTTCCGTTGTGTGTGTTGTCAGTCAAGTCACTCGCAAACACGCAGCAAAGTCACAAGGACGACCTTGTGGTTTGAGTCGTCTTCCCCCGCCCAGGTTCTTGCCGCGCACGGCCCAAGTAGCCCTTTCTAGCTGGACTGGTGTTGGCCCTTCCTGCCCTTCAGTGGCCTGCAAGGCCAGTCGGCTGCAGCGTTTGCCATTATAGGAAGGGGTGTGTATTTTATCCGCAGCACATGCGTAGCCAGGAGATCTGTGACTCGCTCAAAAATGGAATGGCCCCTTCTGGGCAGAGGCGGATCTACAGGGATGGCAAAGCTCTGAGTGTTGCAAGAAGCCTTACCCTGTCATGTAAATCCCTCCTCTCCCTTGCTGCTGTAGCCAGTAAGCAACGCCAAGACGTTGCTGTTCCCTGTGAGGATTGGCTAAAATGGTGCAGGAGAGGAGTGATTTCCTCTGCAAGGTGAGGCTTCTTGCAAAACTTAGAGCTTTGCCATCCCTGTAGAAACACCTCTGCTTCTGGGGAAGCTTCTCAGGCTGGGTTTCCCGGGGTTCCTCGCACCCTCTTCCCCAGCTGCTGTTGAGTGCCAGCCTGCCGACTTGCCTCTCTCTCCCTGCAGAGAAACCGAAGGACTCCTCCGTCATCCAGACCGCCAAGCCAGTCCAGCAGCACCCCTTGCACCCGTCCCCTGCCGCGCACCACCCCGTGCCCAGCCTCATCTCCAGCCACAGCATCTTCCCCCTGCCCGGAAGCAGCACGGCCACCGCCCTCCTCATCCAGCGCACCAACGAGGAGGAGAAGTGGCTGGCCCGGCAGCGGCGGCTACGGCAGGAGAAGGAGGACCGCCAGTCCCAGGTGTCGGAGTTCCGGCAGCAGGTGCTGGAGCAGCACCTGGATATCGGGCGGCCCCCCGCCCAGGTGGAAGCCGAGCATCGGCCGGAGAACCCCAGGTGAGCCTCGGTCACGGGGTTGCTTTGGGCTCTCCCGTGAGGGTGGCCTGCTGAGCGGGGAGGGTGTTGCTGGCTGCTCTCTGTCCCCCCCGGCTGGTGGGACAGAGGAGGACACCCTGGTCTCCGGCCCAGCTGAGGCGGCTCCTTCCCCTGAAGGTTTGGGGGCTTGGAAAGACAAGTGAGGCCCCAAGCCGTGAAACTGGCTCCGTTCTAGCTGGACTCCAGCAGGGCGTGAGCTGATGCCATCTGACAGCTGTCAGGAAGCCTGGGCGGAACAAGCGTGGTGGCCTGCGTCCAGCCATTGGTGACCAGGTGCCACTGAGGCAGTTGCCACTAATTGCTGCCTCCGCTGGCAGATGGGAGGGGGCCGGGCCTGGGCCTTGGAGACCTCGGCATCGGAACGGGTTGTAGCGCTGCGGCTGGCCCTGCCGCCTCCTGTCCTCCCATTTCTGGTCCAGGAGAGAGTCCAGGCTTGGCTCACGGCCTGCCTTGCCGACAGCAAAAGGATGGAACAAGGCAGAGAGCTCTCCAGGCGTGTGGCCGCATGTGCTTGTCGGCGGGCCACGGGTCTGGGCTCTGGCTGGAGGGGGAGGGGGAATGGGCGGACGCGGCAGCAGCACGAATGGTGCTCGGCATCTCCGCCTGTCCTGGGCATGGTGTGAGGGGTGGTGGAGTGCAAAAGCACAGCTGTGCGCGTGGAAATGCAGAGCCTCCGTCAGCAGCTGCTCCTCTCTGGGTGGGGGACGCTTCCCTCCTGGCAGTGCTGCCAAGTGCTCACTTCAGCACCACTGACTGGACTCGTCCCTTTGGCTCTGCTGCCGGATCTCGTTGCTGGATTCGGGTATCAGGAGGATTAGAGGAGCTAATCGGGTATCAGGAGGAGTGGATGGCTGGGCTGCCTGGCACGGTCAGCCTCCCATTTTGCCAGCCTCTTCTGTGGTGGTTCAGCACAGGCACTGTGTGTGTGTGTGTGTGTGTTGAGAAGGGAAAACGCCACAATCCATTGTGCCAGAATAAGCTACAGGCGCACTGTTAAAGGGCCACTGAGGATCAGCACAGGACCCCTCGTTCCATCTTCATCAGCAGACTCGGATGTTTCTCCGTCCTAATTATGCTGATGTTTATAAGGACAGGTGGTTTTTAGGGTTGGTTTTAAGTGCAATCCTGAGTCTTGGTGGAACAAGTGCCCTGTTTTGCTGGAGTGGCTTCTGTTGTTTTTGTGTGTTGTGCCGCCCTTGGAGGGTGGCAGAGAAGCAGTACAGAATCGTTGCACACATAGAAACCAGAGTTCTCTTCAGGGGCCTAGTGGGGGGTGATTTTGCCGGCGTCCTTCAGAGATTCCCCAACCTGACACTTCATCCCAGGCAAGCGCTTCTGCCGGCCTTCACCAGCTCCGCAGCAGTCGTGCTGCACGTTGAGGCAGCAATCCAAGCGTGATGCTCCACTGCACGAACGCCTGGTGCGCTGGAGTGGGAAGCCGTTAAGTGCACAGCTTCGGCACACGTAATATTTATCCTGCTAATGGTTTTTGTCCTTCTACTAGCTGTTTAAGAAGGATTTCGTGGTGTCATTCCCTTTGTGCCCCAACAGTGTCAGGCTTTTTATTCCTGGCATTTTGGCTCCTTCTGAGCCAGCAGAGAGTTTGTATGAGCCTGCAGCTATCTAAAAGTCAAATTATTTGGTTTGGTAGCGATAGAAAGGCACCCTGAGCTGCTGCTTCTCCCTCTGTCTGCAGGCAGGGGCTCGATGACTCAATGGAGCTGCATATGCAAAGAGCGTGTGGCACTGAGCACCAGCTGCTGGAGAGAGCAGCTGCTTTCATGTCCTGTCTGTGGGCTTCCCAAGGGCATTTGCTGGGCTACGGTGAGAAGCAGGGTCTTGAAGTGGCTGCTCTGCTCCAGTACAGCCACGCCTTGCGTTCTCTGTGAGCTGGTGTGGTTCAGCGTTAGAATGGTGGGCTTGGACCTGGAAACTTGGGTTCAAATGTGGCCACGCTTACTGAGTTCCCGTTGATCAGTCACTATCCCTTGGCCTCATCTACCTCCAGGCGATCGTTGCAAAGATAAAAGAAGTAAAGCACCCTGAGCTCCTGTTAAATTTGTCTCAAATACTTGGCAAGAAGTTTTTGAATAGCCAACAAAGATAACAGCAGATATTCAGGAGGGAAACCTGGGTTGGTTAACCAAAAAGGAAGCTGCATTTCAAATCCATCAGGCTGTTCAACTATCATCTACCGAGAAACCTCTCCCCACAAATAAAGACACAAATAAAATGAGGCGGGGCATGGCGTGGCAAACACTGATTTGAATGTCCACTGTGACACTGCACTTGAGTCTTGATGGTTTTTGTGAATGCTGACAATTTCCCAATTAACAAAATGGCTCTCTAATTCATAATTCTTGTATTAATCTGTGGATCTTAATTTTCCAAGGACAGGGTTTAAACTAGCCCATTTTTGTAAATGAACGGTGCAAATCCTACAGAGCCACAAATCTCACAGGGTGGCCTTGAAGAAGCCATTGTTGTTGTGAGAATAGATTAGGATTGTGAAGCAAAGGAGTACTGTGGAAATGAAAATAGCCATCAGCATAGTGACAATTGGGTGTGTGAGAGGTTTTCTGTTTGTGGCTGCAATTAGTCTAACAACCACTAGATGTCATCCCAGTTCCAGACTCCCAAAGGTCTAGGCAGGTGTCTTGCAAGCCAAATCTGCCAATGTGCAGGCCTAATCCATGGACCAGGTTTTCCTCCAGTAGATCAAAACATGTGGTGCTCTGAAGCTCCTTTTCATTCTATTTAGCAACATGTCACGCAGGCCATATTCAGCTGTAAGAGAGGATCTGATGCTTTACACTTTAGAAACTGGGTCCCCATTTATCTCCACATAAGTGTGGCAAAAGCAGTATTATATGAGAGAACAGCATTCACCTTAGAAATCTGTGGCAATGCCTCACCTTGTCCCTTGGCGTCAAGCCACGGAGAGCAGGCTGCTTATTTTATTTTGACACTAGTCCTTCGTCTGCACCAGGAAGGCTTTACATGCTCTTTTGTGGCAACAAAAAGCTCTCCGGACTGCTTTTGTACTAATCACACATCCTTTCTGCAGATCGGGACCAAACCGCCCTGAATCGAGTAGTCGAGACCAACCGCAGCATTTCGGAGGGCCCCCTCCGCTCATCTCCCCGAAGCCCCAGCACCACCCTGTCCCTGCCTCCCTCTGGAACCCCGTCTCCTTGATGGACAGCACCAGTGACCCCCGAAGGACGCAGGAAAACCACCCTCTCCAGAGCCACGCCAGCCTGTATGAGCCCAGCCGGCCAGCAGTGCCCCTGGTGAAGGTAGAACGTGTCTACTGTCCGGAGAAGCCTGAGGAAGGGCCCAGGAAGAGAGACACTCTGGACAAATACCAGCCAGCCAGAGAGCTTGGAGGATCGGAGCAGGGCGTTTTTCCCCACGGGCCCTTCTTAGCAGAACTAGAGAAGTCCACGCAGAACATTTTGAGCCAGCAGAGGGCGTCACTGTCCCAGAGCGGGCAGCTGGTTGATGTCAGCTTGAACACGAAGCCCGGTTCACCCTACAGGCACCCGCTACCCCGGGGGCCTGACCCTATGTATGTTTACGATGAATTCTTGCAGCAGCACCGCAAGCTGGTTAGCAAACTGGACCTGGAGGAGAAGAGGCGGAGGGAAGCCCAGGAGAAAGGTAAGTGCTTTCACCTTTCCATGAAGGGTCTGTAGCATCCTCACCACGGCTGAGCCCCATCTTTTCCAGAGATGAGAGAGCTGTGTTGGACAGTGCTCAGGACCAGCAACATTTAGGCTGCCCATGAGAGATGGGAGTCTTGACCAACGGGCCTGAAGGGGGTGACGGTCTGTATCGATTGTCTTCCGGAGACTGTAGCTCAGTGGGGTAGAGGGCTGCAACCTTGTCCATGCTGAAAATTCCAGGTTGAGTACTTGGCATCTCACCGGAGGCCAGGGGCGTTTCTAGGGGGTGGCAGGGGGTGGCACGAGCCATGGGCGCCATCTTGCAGGGGGCACTGTTCGCATGGCGCCCGCCCCCCCCCAAAATGGCGCCCACGACATGCCCGCTCCCGCCCAGGCCCTGCGCAGCATTCTCCTCGCTCCGGCTGGCCTTAAAGAGCCAGCCGGAGCAAGGAGAATGCGCTGCCACCTGGCGCCCCCTCCCGCTTCTCAAGGGGGGCAGAGCGCGGGGCACCACCACCGCATTCTGTTCGCTCCTGCCGGCTCTTTAAGGCTGGCACGAGTAAACAGAAAGAACGCGGCTGGGGCACATGACGATGTGACGTCATGACGTTGCATGCCCCTAGGGGCGCATTTTCATTGGGCACCATGGGCGCCCTTTCAAATAGATTCGCCCCTGCCGGAGGCACTGCCAATCAGAGTAGAGAGTACTAGCCTGGACTGCCCCATGACCAGGCTCAATATACAGCAGCTTCATGTCTGTTTTTTTAGGAACTTGTCTGAAAAACCAAGTCTTCCCCTTCCTGTCAGACTTAATAAGTCTGCCTGCAACAGGCATGCTGAGGGGAAGCAGCTCTCAACCAGGGAACCCCATGGCAGCTTGGACCTTGCTCGTCTCAGAATGCCATCCCTTCAGTCAGACTGAGCCTGCCGTTTTTAAAGGACCTGCTTTTTTATTTTTTAAAGCAGTACAACCTGTGAACGTCAAAGGGCAGGAGAGGAATACGTTGGTTCCAAGGTTTTTAAAGGGATGCGTAGATAAGCCTTAGAAAGAGCTCTCTGAAAACGAGTTTCTGTTGGGCAATTCTCATGTGGAGCTGAAGGTGTGTCTGGCTTCTGGACCTTATTTGCACTCCTTGTTACTAAAGTTCCATCATCACACATCAGAGCCCATCTGCTTCCATTTGCGTCCCATTAATGTGGGGCTGGAAAACGGCCCCCCACTAAATTGATCTTACAAATATGGAATAAGCCTTCAGAACTGAAACCCTTTCTCCTTCTGCAAGGAGGCATCCCTGAAGACGGGGCTAAAATGTCCTGCAGCAGCCCGAGCTGAGGTTCTCCAGGGGGGAGGCAGCATTATTTGACCTGCACTCAGCACATGACTGAATGCATCCTAGATGGTGGCAAGCGTGTGAAATGAGGGGAAGCCAGCTTTTGGTTTTTCCTGAGCCTCTGGAAGCTGGGGGTCACGTCTCTCAGGAAACCAATTGATCCTAAAGCAGAGCAGGCAGCTTCCTCCCCCCCCACCCCCACTGTGTCTGCAGATTGCCTTGAACACCCAATG
>JAJKFI010039667.1:0-20011 GCA_029204185.1 Lerista edwardsae | reverse complement strand
CGGAGCGGTACGCAACGGGCGGGCTGCCGCTCACCCGTTCCTCCCGCCCAGCGTTCCAGCTGCATGACACCGCTGCCTCCGGGTCCAAGCAGGGATTTTCCTCTGCCGTGCCTGGAGGTGTCAAGAATCTCTCTGCCCCCCGACCTTCTACAAGCATTTTGCTAAGCTGCAGCCCCTCCCTTTCCACTTGTTCTGAATGGCTCTTATTTGTACGCCCCCCTCCCTGCGCGTGCACATACAAAGCTGTCCTTGCTGAGGTGCACCAGGAAGTCTGAGGAAGGTGCCCTTGTCCGCCTAGCTCTTTGTGCTCCAGTTCCCGCCACCCTCTTCCCTCTGCGCGGCACTCCGAACACCGTTCCTGTGGCTCTGTTTTTCCTTGCAAATATCAGCAGCGTCCCTAGGGTGGATGCAATTTAAAATACAGATATATTATGCAAATGACAGCAAAGCCTTGCCCAAGGATTAAAAAAAAAAAAAAAGGAGGTGTTCTGTTTACCCAAATGCCCATCTCTTTGAGTGCATTTTTGTCATTGCAGCAGCTCGGCTTATGATAGTTTTGCTAATTTTTCCTGAAAGAAAGCAGTCGCTGCCTCTAATCACGATGCCCCAGGTTTTGTGCGGTGATAGATGTATCCTCCCTGGGTGGTACCCAAGCCTGGGTCTTTTGGTGCTGTAGCAAGTACCTCTGCAGCATCAGCCTTTCTGCAGAGTAATTGCCTTGCCTTGGGCTAGCCTTCTCCTTCTGTGTTCCTTCTTGCAACCAGGAGGGGAGCAGGGACCCTTTCATGCTTTGCAGGAGTGCTGCCAGGCAGTGGTGTCATCTAAATGATTTAACAACAGGTACTCACTTTTAATTGGCACGTGTTGGGACCCTCCCACCAGAAGTGACGTCATAAGCCGGAAGTGATGTCATGGCAGGAAGTGACATGAAAAAAGCCCTTTTTGAGGCCTCAGACAATTTTAAACTGACCCAACAGTTGCCACAGTATTCCACAGCACCCTCAGAACATGTTAAGGAGGCCTGGCATCATGTTAAAGTGACCCAACAGTTCCAAAACCCCAGAGCAGCTCATTTTTCAGTGGCAAGACAAGGCAAGGCTCCGCTCGCTGCCTGCCTGGCTCTGAGAACATGCAGGCAACTCAAATGTGCAGGAAATTCAAACGTTGCAGGGGGCGGAGTCAACGAGTGGCGGGCAAATGGGCGGGGCCAGCCGTAATCCTAGAAACCGGTACTCGCGTACCCCCGCATACCCCCTGCATGACATCACTACTGCCAGGGCCCCCAACTGGAAGCCATTCCATTTTCTCCAGTGCAAACGTGTGAAGACTCTCAGGCTTCCAAACAGGAACCTTGGAGGGAACTGATTAGAGGGAGAACATGCGAAGGTGTGGGAGGAATTAGGTTGCATTTGCATTTCTGAGGAGTCTGACATAATGTTGCATCTCTGTGTGAGTGTTTGGTTGGCCACAGCCAGGCGGGATGACAAAGCACCCCTTGAGATCCCCAAATCTGGACACTGGCGTGCCTCCCAGTTCGCCATCCCTGTTACAGCAAATGGGGGTGATCAGAACTGACAGTTGGAGTGCCATCTGGAATTTCCCCAGAAGACACTGGTCAAGACCCCCTAGAAGGGGTGTCTGGTCAACAAGTGGCTTTTGGTGCCTCTGAAACGAGACTTGGGGAAGTGGTTCAGGGAGGGGGGTCAGAGCTGTTGTGCAGTTAAGCACTGGGAGGATGTCCACAAGAGTCAACTCAAGCCTTCCCTTCTGACTTCTCTCCTCTTTAGGGTCTTCAATAAGCAGCGAGTCTTCTCCAGTCTCCTCACCGGCCACCAACCACAGCTCTCCAGCAAGCACCCCCAAGCGAGGACCCATGGGGCCCCTCATCGTTCCACCGGGAGGGCACAGCGTGCCAAGCACACCTCCTGTGGTGACCATCGCACCCACCAAAACTGTGAATGGCGTCTGGAGGAGTGAAGGGCGGCAGGTAACAAGCGTGCACGCTTCCCCCCCACACACACACACACTGATTCAGCTGCGTCATGCAGCCGGAACGCTGGGCGGGAGGAACGGGTGAGCAGCAGCCCGCCCGTTGCGTACGGCTCCGTTTCGCCGTCTTCCCCGCCCCCGCGAAATGGAGCGGTACGGAGCGAAACGGAGCGGTACGCAACGGGCGGGCTGCCGCTCACCCGTTCCTCCCGCCCAGCGTTCTGGCTGCATGACGCCGCTGCACTGATTCCACAGAGAGGCAAGAGCCCCACATGGGCGAGACAGTGGCACACAGCAGTGCGTCGTTACCTGTTTGAAAACAGGGCTGTTTCACTCAGAAGGCAGTCCATAGGGTTCAGTCAGACTTGGGCTGTCAGTCATGTTGCTCATCGGAAGCCAACATCTCTAGCTATGCCCCCTGGTTGTGGGGGAGAGGAACGAAGCCATCCCTCAACAACCGCCGACCCTACTCAAAGGTGCCAAGAACAGGCAAATGCTACCTGCCGTCTCGGCGCCCCGACCGTCCTCCAGGGCCCAGCCCTGCTGTGCTTGCTGTGCCTCTCTCTCCCTTACTCACGTGCAGGCAGCAGCAGGGAACCAGCGCACTTGCTAATTAAGGATCAGTGTTGGTGGTTATCCTCCCCTTGCGTTTTACCCAGGGTTCCCGGCGGGATCACAGCTCTTGGAAATACTAATTAAACCACAACGAGGAAAGGAGAGGGGGGGGGGAGGGAAAGCAAGACCCCTGGCACTTGGAAGAAGGCAGAGGATGCCTCAGCAGAGAAGGACGCGCATAATGCAAGCGCCCTGCGCACTGATCGTGGTAGAAGGGAAAGGCAGCTTTCTCAGGCCTGCTCTGTGATGCTGCCGGCCCTGCTGGTGTTGGTTGTGATGGTCTCCCCTCTGTAAAGGGCCTTTCCCACAAAAACAACCTGGAGAGCCAAGGGTGGCGTCTTGCTTTGCATCTCTGCGTCGTCTGTAGGGATGGAGCCGTAATTGAGGGCTGTAGCGTGCTAGGAGAGGAGAGACGCACGGAAGAGGGTCCTTCCTGTAGCTGAGAGTGGGACTCCTGTTCTCGTACAAAAATGCGCTCATCTCTTTGGGATTCCACTTCGTGGAGGTTCCTGCCAAGATCTGCTTGCTCTGACCGTTTCCCTGATCCAGATTCTTCTGGTACGTTAGAATGCAGTTGTAGAGCCGTGAGTTTCCGCGCCCGTGTCCACTTCACAACGGGGCATGAGTTGGACAAATCTCTCCAGCGCACCAGGTGGGCTTTTCTGCAGCCGGTGGTTGCTCTCACCCGTTCTGGTGGTCTCTGCCTCACTCTTCCCCCTTCCTGCCAAATCCCGCCACTCTTTGAGATGCCTCTGGAATATTCTGCAACACTTAAGGAAAGGCAATAATATTTCTGCACCAGCAATCTGCCACTAACGAAGCACCACTGCCACCTGGAAGTGCTCTGCGTCGAGAAAAGCAGGGCTGACTCAGCAGACGATTTGGGCAATCCATCCTAGTACAGAAATTGGATTGACACTTAAATTCTTTTTCTCTTCTTTCCTCCCCCCCCCCCCACTTTTTGGGTAGATGGGAAGAACAGAGCACAGTAACTTGGTAAAATAAGGGTGGGGGAAGGAGAGGGAGAGAGAGATGAGACACTCAAAGCTCTGAAATGCTAAAATCAAAGTGGCGTCTTGCTGCTGGCGCCAATCCATCAGAGGTTAGCGGTTTTTCAAAGATAATACGGAGTCTTTTGAAAGGCCGTGTGGAATGAAGAATTGTCTATTTTAGAGCTAATAGGGCATGTCCCGTGGTCTCGCTGGCAGAGATTGCGTTCTAATCACCAGAGGATGACTGATCTCCCCTCCCTGCCATCTCCGCGCCCTCTCCTTTCATCTTGGCAGCTCCACTTCAGGCTGCTGCTGGAAATCAAGCGCACTGTAGGGGTGGCGTTTACTGGCTGCACACCAGGGTTCACCGTTGTCGAGCTGGGCATGTTTCTGCCCAGATCCTGTAGCTTGATGTGCATTTAAGGGTGCCCTGGGTGCCTCCTCAAAGCTGCCCAGGGGTTTTTCTGGTGTTTCATAGTGTAATTTTATTATGTGACTCCGTAATCCGCCTTGGGCATTTGCTTTGGCATGGGAAAGGCGGGGCATAAGTTTCTTATTATTATTATTATTCTAATAATAATAATAACTAATAACTAATAATAAATAGATTATTGCAATGTGCTCTGTGTGGGGCTGCCTTTGAAGACGGTCCGGAAATGACAACTAGTACAGAACGCGGCGGCTCGGGTGGTTGCTGGGGCACGTCGGTTTGACTCTGTCGAGCCGTTGCTTCGGCGGCTACACTGGCTGCCGGTTCTGTTCCGGGCCCAATTCAAGGTGCTAGTTTTGACTTTTAAAGCCCTTTACGGCTCGGGTCCGGGGTATTTGAGGGACCGCCTCCTTCCATATAATCCTACCCGTACTCTTAGATCATCTGGAGGGGCCCTTCTGACTGTGCCGCCACCAGGAGAAGTGAGAGGGGCGGCGGCCAGGAAGAGGGCCTTCTCGGTGGTGGCCCCTCAACTCTGGAACACCCTCCCCTTAGAATTGAGAACTGCGCCCTCCTTGGTAACATTTCGGCAGGGGCTGAAGACCTTTTTATTTCAAAAAGCTTTTAATTGTTGACAGGCTGGCTGGCTGGCTTGTTATTTTATACCGTATAATCCACAGGGCTTCTTGTTTTTAAATTTTATTGCTTTGTTTTAATTTTGTTTTATTGTATTTTAATATTGTTTTTAAATGGTTTTTTAATGTTAAATTTCTATATTTTATGTTGTAATGCCGCCTTGGGTGCCTTCAGGCAAAAAGGTGGGATATAAATCTAATTAATAAATAAATAAATAAATAAATAAATAAATAATAATAATAATAATAATAATAATAATAATAATAATAATAATAGGTGGCCTTAGCCACTGTCACGATCGATGTGGGTTGACTTGTAGGGCCCATCATGGAGCGATGCCAGCACCACCACCCCCCGTGTCAAATTGTGGCTCGACTTGCCCTGTGAAGTGCTTCTGTCACTTGCTGGCACGTTCACCAACAGAGCTGAGGGGCTGGGAGGGGGGTTGGCAGAGCTGCTTTCCCCCCCCCCCCCCCCCGGGTGGGGGGCACGGCTTGGCCGGCGCAAATAGTCTTTTCTCCGGGACGTGCGGCTGGTGCGGTCTGCTGGTGCTGTGTTCTGCGAGGGGCTTGGTTCTGTTTCCTGTGTGCCTCCAATGAAATGCTTGACTGACCTGTTTATTTTATGGCCACTATCAAAAGGCTAGTGGATTTATATTTGCAGGGCTGTTTCAGGCTCTGTGGGCGCCTGTATCCTCCCGGGATGATTAATGACTCCGGGGGACAAAGCGGCCAGTAAATCTTGCAAGCAGGAGAAGCCACAGGACCCCCCCCCCTTCCCGTCCCCTGCGCTCCCTCCCCACTGAGCCAGGCCTGGCACACAAGGGCCGCTCTCGTGCCCACCCATCGCAGTGACCTTTGTCCCTATGCAAATGGCGCCTTTGTACCGCAGGCGCGACCCGTTCCTGCCGTTGCCTCATGCCCCACTCCCGGTCTCCTGTGCCTTGACGCAGAGGTCAAGGGGGGCCATTCAGCGCAGCCCCCTCTGTCTTCTGTGCGCTCCTTCAATGAGCTCCCCTGTCCTGCTCCCGCCCCATTGCCGCCGCCTCCCTCCCCCCCCGCCAGCATCCCGATCATTGTCTCATGAATGCACCTTCTGGAGAAGGTCAGGGCTGGCTGGCTGGTGGGCTGCGGAAGGGGCCGGGCGTGCGGCGCTCCCGGGCGCCTGCCGCGTTCTGAGAGTGAACAGATGTTCCTGCTCATTAAAAATTCCAATCAGCAAGCCCATCTCTTTGAATTAATTATGGCCGATGTATTTTCTGAAGAGATTATGAAAGTCTTGAGGAGCTCTCAGCTGCTTGCCGAGTGTTTGTTGTGGTCATATTTAGTAAATACACTTGACTGATAGAGGCAGATCTCCCGGTGGCACCTGGCACCGAGCTCTCTCGTCCTTACCTCTGGCGCGTGTTGGGGGCTGCCACCAGTAGTGTCAGCCTACCGGTACGCTGGGCGTGTCTTCCGGGTGAGCGGCAGCACGATCGCTGCAGCGGGTGGGCTTTCGCCGTTACGCAACAGAACGCAGCGATCGCGCTGCCGCTCACCCGGAAGACACGCCCAGCGTACCGGTAGGCTGACACTACTGGCTGCCACGCTCTGGTGCCATGAAGACGATGGTCAGCCTTTGGCAGGGCTGGCTGTGCACCGAGAGCAGCCCCTGGCCTGCTGTTGTTTGGAGCCTACGGCATGCAGAGGGTATTGCTAAGTGCTCCTCACTTTCTTGAGTGCTGAGAGGTCCTGCAGGACTTTGTGTCTTGCCCTGAGAAAACCCTGGAGACTCCCAGCCTCTTGGTGACAATTGTCTGAAGCGAGCACTCCAGTCCAACTCAACAAGTCAACTCTTGAGCGAACACCGGCTGTCCCAGCAGCCTCCCTCCCCTCCTGCCAGCTGAAGGGTGTCGCCTTCCAAAGGTGGAACAAACACTTTCCGTCCCCAGCCAGCCAAATCTGGATGTTTATCAGCTTGGCAAAAGACAACCTCTCGGAAGACGTGACGATACCGCTGTCTATTGCAATACTCGGGAAGGTGGGTGGCAGATGGGTGGAGAATCGTCCCGTTTCCTCCGTTCTTGGAACAGAAGAATCAGGTTCTGTCAAGATAGTTCTTGGGGGTTGGACAGATGCAGACTAGGAAAGAAACCGGCGTAGGCTGCAGGAATGTTGCAGACACCAGAGCCTTCCAGAGAAGCCTTTGGAGCCTTGCTGGACTAGGGCATGCTGGCATGTTCTTGCTTGCTGAGAACCCACCGTGGTGCCCCCCTCTCCGCGGCCCCCCTCCCGCCCGGTGGCCATCTTGGCATTGGCAAAAAGGGCACCTCGCAGTTCGCTGCGGTTCTGTGAACTGATCCTTCCCAACCCCTCCTTCCACCCCGACTGCTGTGCAGCCAGGCAGAGATCCTGGGATGAAGGGTCTGGCATCCTCCAAGCAACGGGGCATCTAAACGGGAAGATGGATGGCGCTCCATGCAAAGGAAGGGCTGGAGAGCTTAGGGGGAAAGGAGAGGACCCTGGCAGCCTTGGTAGTCCCAGCAGCCCTCTTTCACGAGGGCCCCTGTCATTGGTTCAGCAGCCAAACAGAGCCCGTGCCCCCTCCACAAGACGGCATCTGCTGTGGCCGCATCCTGCAATCTCACCTGTTTCCAACACTGCAGCTTTCTCTGGGGGGTGGGGATGAAGGTGCCGGAGTGTCACAGCAATGTAGACTTTTACATTGCAGAATTGTAAATTCTGCAATTGGAATAAATTATGCAAATAGGCACCCCTGCTAAGAACCAAAGGGGGTGTGTGCCTCCTGGTAATGAGTAATTTGCCAGGGACTGGGAAATGGCTGGACGTGCTGTAAGTGATCTGTAGGGGCCAGTGGTGGGGAGTAGCGGCTACAAAGGCATTGCAGGGCAAAGGCAGCCGTCTCCACCCCATCCCTCCAAGGTTTCACCAGAGGTGGTTGTAGAGCCTCATGCTCTTTATCCCACAGAATTGAGAAGCGCTCTTTTTAAAAACGAGAGAGAGCGAGAGCTGGGATGTAGGATATACCCGCGTCTGTGTCAGGCCCAGGCTTCTGAGAGCTGGCATAGAATTGTGGCTGGGAGGTGGAGCTGCGAGTCAGGCCGCCCCTGGCCCAACTCCTGGCGTGGCCCCCCACTCGGCTTCCTGGGCTGTGGTAAGCGCAGCATCTGGGCAGTGCCTGCAGAAGCGCTTTGCTCAGGGGCGAACGAAGCGCTGCTCGGCAGGTGGTGGACCTCGGAGGGCCTTGTGCATTTTGTAGCTGAGTAGCGGGTCTGAGCCTGGGTCTTCCACTCCATTCGATGCCCTGGATTGGGTCCTTCTGTTTTAGCGGACCAGGGCGCACGTGAGAGGAGGGGGGGCAGGGAAGGAGCATGTGCGTTCTGACGTTGACTCCTCTTGACATCCACGGACTGTTTTTCCGCCTCGGCACACATCCAGGGTGCCGCTGTGCAGCGCCGGCCTCCTGCCGCTCCCTTCACGCCATTAGATGGTTTTTATCCTCTTAGAGCTTTCAAGGGCTGCGCGCTCCCTGCCGAGGGAAGTGCGCGTTAAACGGGCCCAATCGATGTGTGGGCTTGGCAGGCCCCGTGTCCTGGCAGGGGCTTCACGTCTCCTGTCGCTGGTGTGTGGCCTGGCCTGGCACGTGGCAGCCGCTCGGGAGCGAAGTGGGACTTCCTCCCCAGGTAAACAAGAAGGAATTCGCCAAGCGGATCCTGCCAACCCTGCTGGGCCCTGGAGGGGGCGGATGTTTTCTCTTTGGGCTCACCCCCCGCTGGGTTCCCTCTACTCCAGGGGTCAGGGAACATTTTTACCTTTTACCCCAAAATATATTTAGATACGCCGTTACCCCCCCCCCGCCAGAACAAAAGGAAAAAAATTACATATTGGAACCCATTGCTTTTTATTTGATTAATTAATGAGCTTAATTAATGCTAAGTAAATATGAAGTTGTAAAGGGCGGAGCAAAACAAAACAAAACGGAGCCAGCCAGACAGCGACGGAACCGGAACGGGGGTAATGGACGGTCGCGCTGCCAAGACACAGCCGGGCATGCATATAGATTCATATGCATGCCCGGCTGTGTCTCGGCAATGCGACCGTCCATTACCCCCAGGAATTTCATTTTTACCCCATTTGGGGTAATTTACCCCCGTTCCCTGACCACTGCTCCACTCTGTGCACCTGGACCCGGTGGGCATCCGCTGTGCTAAGCACGGTTGACTGACGGGAGTTGAGGCAGCCTGTGGTCCGTTTCAGGCAGGCCGAGCCTTGAGGAGGCTTTTGGAATCGAGGAAGCACCACCGGCAGTGCCGAGAGGGGCGTGGCTTGTGCCCCGGCATCTTCTGCCAAAGACAGGCAGGTTGTCCCTCAGCTCAGGGGGCATCCCTTGAAGCCGCTTCTCGTGCCTCAGAGAGGACGCCTCGCCCTTGGTCCAGTAGGCGGAGCTGCTTTCTGGGGTGGGCATTCTGGTGCCCTTCTCGGCCGCCTTTCTTCAGGCACTCTCGGCCGCTTCTGATACAAGCAGGAGGTCCACCAGTGGAAACTGGGTTTGCGAGCCAACCACCACTTGTGGCTGTTGCCAACATCCTCTTTTCCCAAGTGCCTCTGCTGGAGAGGCGGAGTCTTTGTTGGTTCACTCGCATGGGGGCCTGGAGAAAGTAGCAAATGTGCCCCGGGGGGGCTCCTCCTGTTTTCTACCGTCTCAAAAAAAAGCAGGACTCCTGGAGAGGAGTCCTCTGTGGGGTTGGGTATCCTGCTCATTGACCGTCTGGGGACATTCACCCCTTCAGGGCCACTTTCTAAGTGTCTGGAAATGGGCTTCGGTGGTGGTGGTAAACAACCGTGTCACCGAAGCGTGCCCCCCCCCCAATTAATTCTTCGACATGTCCCTGCTCCGTCTTGCTTTTGTGTCAACATTTGTTTAGGTGGAAGCAACTCCCGTGGTAAGGCTTGAAACCCAAGACCTGTTTGTCGGTGACTTCGGACGCGACTGGCGCCTTCAGCCAGGGCCTCTCTGTCGCGGCGCCTGCCTCTGGTGCTTGCTGGGGCCGGCTGCCCTGTCTCGGGCCCCAGAGGTGCCGGGAACAGAGGCTGCCGTGTGAAGCCCGAACCCGGTGCTGTTTTCCGGGCCCTCCGTTTTCGCCCTGCCTTGGGGTTGCCAGAATTGCGACGGCAGCAGAAAGCGAGCAGCTGCCTGCCCAGCTGAGGCCACTTCAGGGGACGGCTGGTCACAGACCGGCCTGCTTTGCCCCAGCGGCAGTGCCAGCTTCCTCATGCCCTCTCGTGCTCTTCACACGTGCATCGCCATCGCCAGGGTGCCCAGCGAGGCATGTGAGCAGCTGCCATCCCAGCTGAGGCCAGGCTTGGTCCAGGAATGGCTGGCACAGCGGCCGTGGGTTTTTTTTCTTTGCGGGGGGGGGCACACACTGAGAACGGCAACTGGTCCAGAAAAGGCCCCTCTCGTTCCTCTCGCTGATGACTGTGGGGGCTTCGGAGCTTGCTAGCACTTGGCTCCAGACACACACCTCAGAACGGGCCGGATCAGGCCCATCAGCTGGCTGAGAAGTAGCAAGTGCTTGTAAACCATCTCCCACCCACCCACCCACCCCCCGGCTGTGCCTGAGCGTGCAGCTGTGCTCCCCACGTCCTCCTGGTCTTCCTGGGGTGCCCGGCAGGAGCGTCGCTCTTCACGCATTCCTCTTCCCTCCTAGCAAGAAGCTGGGTCCCGGAGCGGTGGAGGCGGCGGCGGCAGCAGCAGCACCCGGGACCGCCTGCACGCCGAGGCCCCGCTGCCCCAGGAGAAAACCAGCGGCCCGGCCGTCCCTTCGCACTTGCTCGGGTCGCCGTACTCCTTTGGGATCCCCCCCAACTCCATCGTGCAGGACTCGCGTTTCCCGCCTCTCAAGTAAGTGTGGAGCAAGGTGCCTCTGTGCTCCTGTCCTGTCTCCCTGTGTACGGGAACGCCCTGCTGTCCATGCGGGGGGGGGGGTTCCTGGGCCTCCCGTGGATAAGAGGGAACCCACGTTAGGTTCCCCCTCCCCTGCCCCCCACCTCTGAGCAAGATCATCTTTTAGCAACCCAAAAAATAGAGGAAGGTAAAGGGGGGGGCCCAATCTGTGAATAAGTGGAACTGTGGATACAAAGCCCGTGGCTAGAGGGGCCCCCCCTGTCAATGCATCTTGTAGCCCGGAAGAGCGGAGAGCAATTCAGCTGAACGGCCAGACGCTGGGGGGGGCGGGGGTTAGGAGGGGCAGAAGCAGAGCAAACGGGCTGCTGCTTTGGGGCTGAGCCCCATCCGACTTTTCAGCGCCAGTGCAGCGCTGTGGGGGGGGGCAGTCACGGATACCTCCTCACGGTAAGGAAACAAACATTCCCCCCCTCCCTGGGGGCTGCATTTCGGCTGCATTGGCACTGGAGAGCGGGATGGGATCGGGTCCTTGGCGCAGGTGCAAGGAGAGGAGGGCGGCTTGGACGGCTCGTTCTCTCTGTGGCTGTAGCTGTAGCTGTTTAGCTGCCCAAGCGTGTTGCTCCTTCCCTTGCAGAGGGCAAGTTAAGGCGCAGCGCCTGTGCTGTTCTGCCGCGCGGCTTGCATCAGCACTGAGCTGGGCTGAGGGGCTGCCTGGAGATCGGATGCCCTGGGCAAGGGCGCCCCTCTAAAGCGGGTTGGGGCAAAGATCCTAAGCAACCCCTGGCCCTGCCTTTAGAATTAGTAGGAGCGAAGTGAAGCCAGGGGGCGGGCTTAGCGGCCATGTTGTTAGACCAGACCAAGGAGCTTTTATACATGCGTCAGCCATATTGTTAGACCAGACCCATGGCTTCAAGAATATGACGTCATGCCTTCTCCAGTGTATAAAAGCTCCTTGATCCTAATCAACGCCCTCTCCCTCCGCCCAGCAGCCTCCAGCGGCCCGTCCACCACGTGGTGCCGCCCAGTGCGGTCACGGAGGACTACCTGCGCAGCTTCCGGCCCTACCACACCGCCGAGGAGCTCCGCATGTCCTCCCTGCCCCCCATTGCCCTGGATCCAGCCACTGCTGCCGCCTACTACCACCCCAGCTACCTGGCTCACCACCCTTTTCCTCACCCAGCCTTCAGGTAAGAGCTCTGACCCGCCCCACTTTGCCTCAAGCAGACGCCAGCAGGTGCATTGAACTCGTTCAGGCCGTTGCCCTTGAGGAGCAGCCGCGAGCAGGCGCTTCCTGCCTTGGCGAGGGGCTCTCCGAGGGCTCCAGCACGGACGTAATAGAGCACCACAGGCCGCCGCTTCAAGCCACAGCGGGACTCCTGATCCGGAGCCGCTAATGTGTTCCTTGAATGGGATCCTGTGGAGCAGGGACAGTCTCTGCCCAGTAAGACACGCTGCGGCCGTTGAGGGCTGAGCAAAGGGCTTGGAGGAAGAGCCCCGGCGAGACAGACTTCTCCAGCCTCTTGCCTTTCTCTGGCTCGTTTGCCGTGGATTAATAGTCCCTATGTATGGGGTTGCTGTGTGCGCGTGAAGCTTCCTGTTCATGGAGGCCACATGCAGAGGCTCCTCTTTGGAAAGCTCAGCCCACGAGAACCTCACCGATCCCGAGTCCAAGGGGACTGTCCCCGCTCACCATCTGCTTGGGAGAGGCAACGACAGCTGCTCAGGAAGCTCCCTGACTCCTCTGACTTACCACCTCTCTCTTTCCAGGATGGACGACTCCTACTGCCTCTCTGCTCTGCGCTCGCCTTTCTACCCCATTCCAACCCCTGGCTCACTCCCACCCCTTCACCCGTCAGCCATGCACCTCCACCTGTCCGGGGTGAGGTACCCCACGGAGCTCTCCCATTCGTCTCTCTCGGCACTCCAGTCCGAGCGCATCTCCACCCTGACCGCGGAGAGGTACAGAGCGACTCCTGGACTGCTGGGATATTTTGACTGCTGGAGGGAGGGGGGGGAGGGGGAGTGGGGAAGGGATAGAGTCGATAAGGGGATGTTCTTTTCCCTCTCTCAAAACACCAGAACCAGGGGGCATCCGCTAAAACTGAGGGTTGGGAGAGTTAAAACAGATAAAAGGAAGTACTTTTTTACTCAGTGGGTAGTTAATCTGCGGAACTCTTTGCCACAGGAGGTGGTGATGGCATCTGGTCTTGATGCCTTTAAAAGGGGATTGGATGGATTTCTGGAGGAAAGGTCCATTGTGGGCTATAAGCAATGATGGATTGTGCAACCTCCTTACAAAGGTGGTGGGCTACTGGTACCAGGTGCAAGGGAGCGGCAACAGGATGCAAGCATCTTGTAGTCTCATGCCTTCCTGGAGCACCTGGTAGGCCGCTGTGAGATACAGGAAGCTGGACTAGATGGGCCTTTGGCCTGATCCAGCAGGGCTCTTCTTGTGTTCTTATGGGGTCGCCCTTTCGGTCCGTTTGACCCTTCCTGCTGTTTTGATTTTGCAGGTTGCAGATGGATGAGGAGCTGCGGCAGCGGGAACGGGAGAAGGAGCGAGAGCGGGAAGCTGATCGCGAGCGGGAGAGGGAGCGGGAGCGGGAGAAGGAGCTGGAGAGGGAGCGGGAGCGGGAAAAGGAGAGGGAGCGCGAGCGGGAGCGCGAGCTGGAGCGGCAGCGAGAGCGGGCCCGGGAGAAGGAGCAGAGCATCGTCAAAGCCATGGAAGGCCCTTTCCTGCCGGTGTCGGAGCTGCACGGGCTGAGGAGCCTCCCGCCGGAAGAGCGGGTCAAGCCGTCGGAGCAGCTAACGCCAAACCGAGCAGGTGCCCCTGAGGACCGACTTGGGGGGGGAGGCTTCGGGGCTGGCGGCCTGTTTGCCATGAATGTTGCCCAGCTTCAGCTCCTGGAGCGCATCTAAAGGGAACGACAGCAGGGCTTGTTCCCAGTGATGTCATGCAGGGGGAACGTGGGGGAACTCAGTTCCACTAGTTAAAATTAGGGCTGACTCTGCCCACTTCACTCTCCCTCCTCCCCCTTCCCAATTCCTCTGCAAAGAGCTTTTCTTCTTGGTTGGCCGGCACTTAGAGCGTTAAAGGGAGCGACTCTGGATTCCTAGGGGGGCGAAGGGGGAAGGGCTGCAGTGGGGAAGTCCCACTGACACGTGCCAATCAAAAGTGAGTTCCTGTTCCTAAATCATTTGAATGACACCATACCCTTTCTGGTTCCGTTGTGTGTGTTGTCAGTCAAGTCACTCGCAAACACGCAGCAAAGTCACAAGGACGACCTTGTGGTTTGAGTCGTCTTCCCCCGCCCAGGTTCTTGCCGCGCACGGCCCAAGTAGCCCTTTCTAGCTGGACTGGTGTTGGCCCTTCCTGCCCTTCAGTGGCCTGCAAGGCCAGTCGGCTGCAGCGTTTGCCATTATAGGAAGGGGTGTGTATTTTATCCGCAGCACATGCGTAGCCAGGAGATCTGTGACTCGCTCAAAAATGGAATGGCCCCTTCTGGGCAGAGGCGGATCTACAGGGATGGCAAAGCTCTGAGTGTTGCAAGAAGCCTTACCCTGTCATGTAAATCCCTCCTCTCCCTTGCTGCTGTAGCCAGTAAGCAACGCCAAGACGTTGCTGTTCCCTGTGAGGATTGGCTAAAATGGTGCAGGAGAGGAGTGATTTCCTCTGCAAGGTGAGGCTTCTTGCAAAACTTAGAGCTTTGCCATCCCTGTAGAAACACCTCTGCTTCTGGGGAAGCTTCTCAGGCTGGGTTTCCCGGGGTTCCTCGCACCCTCTTCCCCAGCTGCTGTTGAGTGCCAGCCTGCCGACTTGCCTCTCTCTCCCTGCAGAGAAACCGAAGGACTCCTCCGTCATCCAGACCGCCAAGCCAGTCCAGCAGCACCCCTTGCACCCGTCCCCTGCCGCGCACCACCCCGTGCCCAGCCTCATCTCCAGCCACAGCATCTTCCCCCTGCCCGGAAGCAGCACGGCCACCGCCCTCCTCATCCAGCGCACCAACGAGGAGGAGAAGTGGCTGGCCCGGCAGCGGCGGCTACGGCAGGAGAAGGAGGACCGCCAGTCCCAGGTGTCGGAGTTCCGGCAGCAGGTGCTGGAGCAGCACCTGGATATCGGGCGGCCCCCCCGCCCAGGTGGAAGCCGAGCATCGGCCGGAGAACCCCAGGTGAGCCTCGGTCACGGGGTTGCTTTGGGCTCTCCCGTGAGGGTGGCCTGCTGAGCGGGGAGGGTGTTGCTGGCTGCTCTCTGTCCCCCCCGGCTGGTGGGACAGAGGAGGACACCCTGGTCTCCGGCCCAGCTGAGGCGGCTCCTTCCCCTGAAGGTTTGGGGGCTTGGAAAGACAAGTGAGGCCCCAAGCCGTGAAACTGGCTCCGTTCTAGCTGGACTCCAGCAGGGCGTGAGCTGATGCCATCTGACAGCTGTCAGGAAGCCTGGGCGGAACAAGCGTGGTGGCCTGCGTCCAGCCATTGGTGACCAGGTGCCACTGAGGCAGTTGCCACTAATTGCTGCCTCCGCTGGCAGATGGGAGGGGGCCGGGCCTGGGCCTTGGAGACCTCGGCATCGGAACGGGTTGTAGCGCTGCGGCTGGCCCTGCCGCCTCCTGTCCTCCCATTTCTGGTCCAGGAGAGAGTCCAGGCTTGGCTCACGGCCTGCCTTGCCGACAGCAAAAGGATGGAACAAGGCAGAGAGCTCTCCAGGCGTGTGGCCGCATGTGCTTGTCGGCGGGCCACGGGTCTGGGCTCTGGCTGGAGGGGGAGGGGGAATGGGCGGACGCGGCAGCAGCACGAATGGTGCTCGGCATCTCCGCCTGTCCTGGGCATGGTGTGAGGGGTGGTGGAGTGCAAAAGCACAGCTGTGCGCGTGGAAATGCAGAGCCTCCGTCAGCAGCTGCTCCTCTCTGGGTGGGGGACGCTTCCCTCCTGGCAGTGCTGCCAAGTGCTCACTTCAGCACCACTGACTGGACTCGTCCCTTTGGCTCTGCTGCCGGATCTCGTTGCTGGATTCGGGTATCAGGAGGATTAGAGGAGCTAATCGGGTATCAGGAGGAGTGGATGGCTGGGCTGCCTGGCACGGTCAGCCTCCCATTTTGCCAGCCTCTTCTGTGGTGGTTCAGCACAGGCACTGTGTGTGTGTGTGTGTGTTGAGAAGGGAAAACGCCACAATCCATTGTGCCAGAATAAGCTACAGGCGCACTGTTAAAGGGCCACTGAGGATCAGCACAGGACCCCTCGTTCCATCTTCATCAGCAGACTCGGATGTTTCTCCGTCCTAATTATGCTGATGTTTATAAGGACAGGTGGTTTTTAGGGTTGGTTTTAAGTGCAATCCTGAGTCTTGGTGGAACAAGTGCCCTGTTTTGCTGGAGTGGCTTCTGTTGTTTTTGTGTGTTGTGCCGCCCTTGGAGGGTGGCAGAGAAGCAGTACAGAATCGTTGCACACATAGAAACCAGAGTTCTCTTCAGGGGCCTAGTGGGGGGTGATTTTGCCGGCGTCCTTCAGAGATTCCCCAACCTGACACTTCATCCCAGGCAAGCGCTTCTGCCGGCCTTCACCAGCTCCGCAGCAGTCGTGCTGCACGTTGAGGCAGCAATCCAAGCGTGATGCTCCACTGCACGAACGCCTGGTGCGCTGGAGTGGGAAGCCGTTAAGTGCACAGCTTCGGCACACGTAATATTTATCCTGCTAATGGTTTTTGTCCTTCTACTAGCTGTTTAAGAAGGATTTCGTGGTGTCATTCCCTTTGTGCCCCAACAGTGTCAGGCTTTTTATTCCTGGCATTTTGGCTCCTTCTGAGCCAGCAGAGAGTTTGTATGAGCCTGCAGCTATCTAAAAGTCAAATTATTTGGTTTGGTAGCGATAGAAAGGCACCCTGAGCTGCTGCTTCTCCCTCTGTCTGCAGGCAGGGGCTCGATGACTCAATGGAGCTGCATATGCAAAGAGCGTGTGGCACTGAGCACCAGCTGCTGGAGAGAGCAGCTGCTTTCATGTCCTGTCTGTGGGCTTCCCAAGGGCATTTGCTGGGCTACGGTGAGAAGCAGGGTCTTGAAGTGGCTGCTCTGCTCCAGTACAGCCACGCCTTGCGTTCTCTGTGAGCTGGTGTGGTTCAGCGTTAGAATGGTGGGCTTGGACCTGGAAACTTGGGTTCAAATGTGGCCACGCTTACTGAGTTCCCGTTGATCAGTCACTATCCCTTGGCCTCATCTACCTCCAGGCGATCGTTGCAAAGATAAAAGAAGTAAAGCACCCTGAGCTCCTGTTAAATTTGTCTCAAATACTTGGCAAGAAGTTTTTGAATAGCCAACAAAGATAACAGCAGATATTCAGGAGGGAAACCTGGGTTGGTTAACCAAAAAGGAAGCTGCATTTCAAATCCATCAGGCTGTTCAACTATCATCTACCGAGAAACCTCTCCCCACAAATAAAGACACAAATAAAATGAGGCGGGGCATGGCGTGGCAAACACTGATTTGAATGTCCACTGTGACACTGCACTTGAGTCTTGATGGTTTTTGTGAATGCTGACAATTTCCCAATTAACAAAATGGCTCTCTAATTCATAATTCTTGTATTAATCTGTGGATCTTAATTTTCCAAGGACAGGGTTTAAACTAGCCCATTTTTGTAAATGAACGGTGCAAATCCTACAGAGCCACAAATCTCACAGGGTGGCCTTGAAGAAGCCATTGTTGTTGTGAGAATAGATTAGGATTGTGAAGCAAAGGAGTACTGTGGAAATGAAAATAGCCATCAGCATAGTGACAATTGGGTGTGTGAGAGGTTTTCTGTTTGTGGCTGCAATTAGTCTAACAACCACTAGATGTCATCCCAGTTCCAGACTCCCAAAGGTCTAGGCAGGTGTCTTGCAAGCCAAATCTGCCAATGTGCAGGCCTAATCCATGGACCAGGTTTTCCTCCAGTAGATCAAAACATGTGGTGCTCTGAAGCTCCTTTTCATTCTATTTAGCAACATGTCACGCAGGCCATATTCAGCTGTAAGAGAGGATCTGATGCTTTACACTTTAGAAACTGGGTCCCCATTTATCTCCACATAAGTGTGGCAAAAGCAGTATTATATGAGAGAACAGCATTCACCTTAGAAATCTGTGGCAATGCCTCACCTTGTCCCTTGGCGTCAAGCCACGGAGAGCAGGCTGCTTATTTTATTTTGACACTAGTCCTTCGTCTGCACCAGGAAGGCTTTACATGCTCTTTTGTGGCAACAAAAAGCTCTCCGGACTGCTTTTGTACTAATCACACATCCTTTCTGCAGATCGGGACCAAACCGCCCTGAATCGAGTAGTCGAGACCAACCGCAGCATTTCGGAGGGCCCCCTCCGCTCATCTCCCCGAAGCCCCAGCACCACCCTGTCCCTGCCTCCCTCTGGAACCCCGTCTCCTTGATGGACAGCACCAGTGACCCCCGAAGGACGCAGGAAAACCACCCTCTCCAGAGCCACGCCAGCCTGTATGAGCCCAGCCGGCCAGCAGTGCCCCTGGTGAAGGTAGAACGTGTCTACTGTCCGGAGAAGCCTGAGGAAGGGCCCAGGAAGAGAGACACTCTGGACAAATACCAGCCAGCCAGAGAGCTTGGAGGATCGGAGCAGGGCGTTTTTCCCCACGGGCCCTTCTTAGCAGAACTAGAGAAGTCCACGCAGAACATTTTGAGCCAGCAGAGGGCGTCACTGTCCCAGAGCGGGCAGCTGGTTGATGTCAGCTTGAACACGAAGCCCGGTTCACCCTACAGGCACCCGCTACCCCGGGGGCCTGACCCTATGTATGTTTACGATGAATTCTTGCAGCAGCACCGCAAGCTGGTTAGCAAACTGGACCTGGAGGAGAAGAGGCGGAGGGAAGCCCAGGAGAAAGGTAAGTGCTTTCACCTTTCCATGAAGGGTCTGTAGCATCCTCACCACGGCTGAGCCCCATCTTTTCCAGAGATGAGAGAGCTGTGTTGGACAGTGCTCAGGACCAGCAACATTTAGGCTGCCCATGAGAGATGGGAGTCTTGACCAACGGGCCTGAAGGGGGTGACGGTCTGTATCGATTGTCTTCCGGAGACTGTAGCTCAGTGGGGTAGAGGGCTGCAACCTTGTCCATGCTGAAAATTCCAGGTTGAGTACTTGGCATCTCACCGGAGGCCAGGGGCGTTTCTAGGGGGTGGCAGGGGGTGGCACGAGCCATGGGCGCCATCTTGCAGGGGGCACTGTTCGCATGGCGCCCGCCCCCCCCCAAAATGGCGCCCACGACATGCCCGCTCCCGCCCAGGCCCTGCGCAGCATTCTCCTCGCTCCGGCTGGCCTTAAAGAGCCAGCCGGAGCAAGGAGAATGCGCTGCCACCTGGCGCCCCCTCCCGCTTCTCAAGGGGGGCAGAGCGCGGGGCACCACCACCGCATTCTGTTCGCTCCTGCCGGCTCTTTAAGGCTGGCACGAGTAAACAGAAAGAACGCGGCTGGGGCACATGACGATGTGACGTCATGACGTTGCATGCCCCTAGGGGCGCATTTTCATTGGGCACCATGGGCGCCCTTTCAAATAGATTCGCCCCTGCCGGAGGCACTGCCAATCAGAGTAGAGAGTACTAGCCTGGACTGCCCCATGACCAGGCTCAATATACAGCAGCTTCATGTCTGTTTTTTTAGGAACTTGTCTGAAAAACCAAGTCTTCCCCTTCCTGTCAGACTTAATAAGTCTGCCTGCAACAGGCATGCTGAGGGGAAGCAGCTCTCAACCAGGGAACCCCATGGCAGCTTGGACCTTGCTCGTCTCAGAATGCCATCCCTTCAGTCAGACTGAGCCTGCCGTTTTTAAAGGACCTGCTTTTTTATTTTTTAAAGCAGTACAACCTGTGAACGTCAAAGGGCAGGAGAGGAATACGTTGGTTCCAAGGTTTTTAAAGGGATGCGTAGATAAGCCTTAGAAAGAGCTCTCTGAAAACGAGTTTCTGTTGGGCAATTCTCATGTGGAGCTGAAGGTGTGTCTGGCTTCTGGACCTTATTTGCACTCCTTGTTACTAAAGTTCCATCATCACACATCAGAGCCCATCTGCTTCCATTTGCGTCCCATTAATGTGGGGCTGGAAAACGGCCCCCCACTAAATTGATCTTACAAATATGGAATAAGCCTTCAGAACTGAAACCCTTTCTCCTTCTGCAAGGAGGCATCCCTGAAGACGGGGCTAAAATGTCCTGCAGCAGCCCGAGCTGAGGTTCTCCAGGGGGGAGGCAGCATTATTTGACCTGCACTCAGCACATGACTGAATGCATCCTAGATGGTGGCAAGCGTGTGAAATGAGGGGAAGCCAGCTTTTGGTTTTTCCTGAGCCTCTGGAAGCTGGGGGTCACGTCTCTCAGGAAACCAATTGATCCTAAAGCAGAGCAGGCAGCTTCCTCCCCCCCCCACCCCCACTGTGTCTGCAGATTGCCTTGAACACCCAATG
>JAJKFI010039666.1:0-20768 GCA_029204185.1 Lerista edwardsae | reverse complement strand
TGTGTGTGTGTGTGTGTGTGTGTGTGTGTGTGTGTGTGTGTGTGTGTTGCTGTATGTGTTTCAGTAGAAAGATTGAGGGCAGGGTGTGGTTTTCCTGGAAGTGCATCTGTTTGCATGTCGGTTGCGGGCAGCTACGTGAGGAGCCTGCATCTGTTGAGCCAAAACAAATGGCAGGAGGCAGAGGGTGGTGCGAGAGAGTGAAGCCAGGGAATGAATTGGCGCTTTGGAAAAGGAGCACAGAGGGCAAAGCCATTCAGGACCTTTCAGGGCTGCTCCAGAGAGCAGACCTGAACTGACTGTACACATGGAGCAGATTGAGGTGGCTGACAGAGTTTGGACTGCAGGGAAGGAATTGGCTGTTCTATGTAGAAAAAAATCCCCACAGGTAGAAAGCTAGCACCAAAGGGAACAGACTGGGCAAATACCTCTCTTCATCAAATGCTTATTGCTGCATGAACTGCTCTGCCCTTCAGAAGCCATTGTTTGCAAGAGCATTGGGATTTTCAAGGGAGAGCTCTGGTTGTCGCTCCCCCCCCCACATACGCACAAATGGCTGGGGGTGTTCCTGGTCTGTCACGTAACAGTCTGGTGTGACTTCCAGATCTCCAACGAGGGGGGCAGGGCAGAAAACAAAGATCTCTCTATTGAGCACCTCTCGGTAATTTCAAGAAACCTTCACGTGCCTCTTTCCATCTCCCCCCCCCACACCTTGGCATTGTTCTTTACCTTTTGCAACCTGCAGTGGCCTAGCCAAGGAGGGGCTTGGGGGTTCAGGGCCCCGGGGCCACACCTCGAGGGGTGCCTAGCTGCAGGTGCCTTTGCGGGCACTCGGAGCGTTGCATGCCACTCTCAGCGGCAGGCTGTTCTTCGCCTTTTTTCTTTGGACAGGAGGGGGAAAGGCGCAAAAAGCCACTGGCCACTCAGAGCAGCACACAGCTTCTCAGATCTCTCCGCGTAACCCGGAAGCAGTTTCCGAAGCGCCTGACTTGGGTCCAGTCCGTCCTGCTGCTTCAGTGTGGGCAAAGGAGTGCTTTGGTTCAGCACTGTGGAGAGCTGCCTGACCCCCTCCCCTCCTCCCGTTAAACAAGATGGGCGGGAAAGGCCGCTCTGCCCAGGAGGACGGAATCGGCTGCCTGCCGGAGCCCAGGCTGTCACCCCCGCAGTGCTTGAAGCGTGGGGCTTCCCTGTGCTCTCCAGGTCAGACTCGCTTTCCTCTCCCTCAGCGGCATCATGCTGCCGGAACGCTGTGCGGGAGGAACGGGTGAGCGGCAGCCCGCCCGTTGCGTACCGCTCCGTTTCGCCGTCTTCCCCGCCCCGGAACAGGTGAGCGGCAGCCCGTTGCGTACCGCTCCGTTTCGCCCCTTCCTCAGGGGCGGGGAAGATGGCGAAACGGAGCGGTACGCAACGGGCGGGCTGCCACTCACCCGTTCCTCCCGCCCAGCGTTCCGGCAGCATGACGCCGCTGCTCTCCCTGAAGGGTTTGGTCGCCCCCCGCTGGAACTTGGTTGAGAAGCACGGATCTGATGGCACTCGGGCCACCAGCGGAACTTGAGGTGGTGTCCGGTGGTATGCGCGGGACCCCCAGACCCTGCTGCCTGGCAGTGAGACCACCAGCGCAACACAGCGAGCCGCAGCAGGAGGCTCGGCTCAGCTTGGCGGGCAGAGCTGCAGCACGCGCTTTTCGCGTGCGTGGGAAAGTCCTCCCACCCGCCCTGAGCCCCTCACCACTGCCTGCCGCCGCGTTCCTGTCCTCCCAGTCTGGAAGGAATCGGAAAGCGGACCGGGTGAAGTGGCCTGGCGGGGGCCAGAGGCTGCGATGCGCCGCTCCAGACACAGATGCATCCCGAGGTGTCACCCGGGACATTTGCAGCAGAGTCAGGCCTGGAATCTGTCCTGACTGCCGAAGCTGAGCCCTGCACTGCGCCAAGCGGACGAGCGGCCTCTAGTGCCGAGGGGTCTGCCCGCCCCACCGAGTTCCCACGGCTGTCGGGGATGAGGAGCCCGGGTGCTGCTTCCCAGTGGTTGTCCCCATGCTCTTCCCCTCCCCCGCCTTTCCTACCTGGGTCCTGGCTCTGTGACCCCCCCCCCCAGCCCTGCCCGTCTCCCTGTGCATGGCCTCGCCTGGTCTCCCTGCATTCTTCCTGGGTGGCTTAATGGAATGGGCATGATTCGATTAGCTGGCAGAGCACTCGCACCACGGCTGCCTCTCTCTCTCTCTCTCTCTCCCTTGGAGGTGGGTGTCTCTCTGGCAGCTTAATTGAATTCTCTCCCTGCGCTTGTGCATGCCCTGCCAGGAGGGAGAGTCGGCCCCGGAGCGGTTAAGTGCTGTTCCTGTTTGCGATAACGCTGCAGGGAAAGAGGCTGGGTGTGTGGAGGAGGGGCACGGAGGCCAGGCCAGGAGCAGGGAGGCGGGCAGGCAGGCTGGCGTTCAAAGGGGAGGAAAGCCCCCCCCCCCCGCAGAGCTGCTGCCTGTGCCTGGCTGCGGGGAGGCTGCGGAGTGGGGAACTGTTGCCCTGCTCCTCCTCCTCGCAGGGCGTGAGAAGGCGGCAGGCAGGTAAGGCAGCGCTTTTTGCTCCAACCAGGTCTCTGTAGGGCAGGCCAGCCGGCTTTTGCACTGCAGTGAAATCCTCATCCGGGATTCTGTATCTGTCAGTGGGAGGCAGCAAGAAGAGTGCAGAGTTGCCTGCTGAACAGCACAATCCTGTGCGTGTCTCCTCAGAAGTAAGCTCCATTGAGTTCAGTGGGGTTTGCTTCCGTGTAATAGTGCATAAGGCCTTCTGTACTGGAGTGAAGCAGGCCTTAAAGGCAGGCTTCTAACGTTCTCTGTCCTGTACCTTGGGGTTCGGGGGGGGCGGGGAGAGATTGGCGTGCCAGCGTCTTGCTCTGCGGCCTCTACGTTGCATTTTACCAGTGGGGCAACGACAGGAGCGTGTCTGTGGATTTGCTCATGAACTACGGAGATTTCTCAGAATTCATTTACTGGTTTGTTAGAAATTGTCTTGGCGTTGTTGGCAGGGAACACTGGACATCACAAAGCAATGTTTGGGAGGAGGAGAAGCAATTAAGGCCAGCAGCCAGGCTTGCGACTGAGACAGGGGCCTGTATGAGAGTCTGAAAAAGGAGAATCTTTGCTTTTAGTCTTTTTCATTTCCAACCTTGAGGACTAGAATCTCTTACCTAAGTGAAAGCGGGAACGTGGGGACTGTGGAAGCCAGCAAACCTTGCATTGGAAGTGCTACTCCAAGTCTTATGTATTCATTTATTTCTAAAAGCGTGAACCTGTCCTTCTGCCTAATAATGCAGTCAAGCAGCTTATGAAAAGGATTTCCAAAGAAAAACACAACATCAAAAACAGTGAAGAACCCCCCCCCCCCGAAAACAGCAGCAGATTAAAACGCTCATCAGAGGGGCAGCCTGATGGCAGCCTCCAGGCCTTGCGGGGAGGGGGGGAGAGGGTCTGCACAGGAGGCATGCTTCCGGCAACCAGGGCAGGGAGGAAGGCCTCAGTGGGCCAAAGAGGCCTTGAGCAGACTGGTCAACTTAGCCAGGCGCTGCCTGTGCCTTGTATGCCCCCCTCTCCATTCTGGCTCTCCCCCTTTCTTGCTCCCGGCTCCGATGCTTCCCTCCCTCCCTCCCTCCCTCCCAGGGACATCTTGCAACATGTCACACCAGCATTCCAACTGGGAGCGCGATTTCTTTGGAGCGAGATAAGGCTTATCTGGGAGAAGAGCTTGTTTCAGCTCCTCCTGAAATCTGCAGGAGGGCTGAAGAGAAACGGGCCTGGCTGAGGCTTGGGAAGGGAAAAGAAGCAAACCCCAGTTGGCACGGGCAAGCGACTTGCAGGAAACGGCTTTTCGTTCTCGGGCGCAGCTGCTGCTTCTGGGGCGGAACGCAGTGCCGACAGCAGAACAGCCTGTCCTGTGGGTGAGGCAGGGAATTTAAATAGGCAAATGAAGCCCCATTACCTGGGAGCCAGTTTTGACATCCCTTGGCCTGGAGCTGAGCCCTGCGCAGGTGGGGATAAAACTGCCAAGCTGGCTCCCGGCTTGGCGACAGCAGGGTTTTGTGGAATGCCACCTCAGCGGGTTTGAAGCAGTCTGGGAGGAACATCTCGGAAGCTCCTGCCTAAGGCAAAGACACCCACGTTCTGCTGAGAGGGGACCTTGCGCGACTTGAAACAGAGGGTGGAGAGTGATGATCAGTGGGCTGCCGGCACTCTCTTTCAGCGCTAATTGGAGGAAAGGATCCCAAAATAGTGAAGCCCAGGCAAATTTTCCTGCCTTGCAAACTAGGACAAATTGTCAGGGTTTGAGGTTCCTCCGCAGAAAGAGGAGGTCTGAAATGGTCTCGGAAAGGCCAGAGTGCAGGAGCCTTCCCTTCCCTCCCTGGAGAGAAGTGCGTTTCGTTAAGAAAAGGAGTCTGAGCACCGCAGGCTGCCCCCTGTGGGGCTTGGACAGGCAGTGCTCCTCTAGGGGTGCTGGTTTGCAGGTGGGGGCTACACTGGCTGGGATGCGTGGGATGGATTTTCGGTTTTTTCCTCGCTGGCTGCTTGAAACGTGTGCCACTGTGTTGGGCTTCTACATTTGCTTGCTTGTACAGTATTGAACCAGGGCTTAGACTTGTTGCATTTAACCTTTGAGCTTTCTGAAGAGTCAAAAAGGCAGAATTTAAATGCATGAAATAAACAAATGGCTTCAGTGCGGGTCCTGGCGGTCCCCAGGAGCATGGAGTTCACTTCCCTCAGGCATGTCTACACTGCGCTATGGATTTCCAGTCAGTGGACCATCCAGGAGCCTAGGAACGTGGTCCTGTGCAGGGGCCAGGGCGGTCTCCAAAAGAATTCTCTGAACGCTTGCTCAGAGCAGGTGGGAAGCCCGGCCAAAAACACCGTCTCGGACCGGTGTCGGTTCTGCAGTAGCCACACACGCTTCGAAGTTGACACGGGCCCTCTTGGAGGCTGCCTCAGCCCACGCGACATTCAGCCTCCCAAGCTGCGATCCGCCTTCAGTCCTCGGCAGACGAGCTGGCACCTGGTGCTTGGTTTTTCTGTTTATCTCCTCTGGCTTGAACGCCTTGGGGAGCCAACGGCTCTAGCCAGACTGGGAACACGTTGGCGGCGGCAGTGGCAGCAGCACAGAGAACGGAGGCATTGTGAGATCTCTCGGGCCACGGGCATCAGCTGAGCATCACGTGCTGTTCTGAGCATGCACAGAGGGGCAGCGAGGGGTGGAGAAAGCCCCAAGGAAGAGGGCTTTGCGGGGCGAGAGGCCCAGGGTGCCCGTGGCTCAGGGCCGTCCTGTATTTGTGCACAAACATTTCTTTCTCCGGTAATGAAAAATTACCGGGAAGGGGTGATTAGGGGATTCTGGCCCGCAGCTGAATTGGGGGGGTCCTGCTGAGCACTGGCTTCCAAGGTATAATTATCCCGAGGGGGGTTGTCAAGGGGAAAGGAGGCTGGATTTGGCGCTTGAACAGGGACTAGCAGAAAATTCATCGGAGCTATTAACTGGTAATTACAGAGCACCAAAGTAGCAGGCCCAGAGTCTGGTGTCTGCGGAAGAGCCGGGGATGAAAGGCAGCGGTAATTGCGAATTACGGAATCCGCAGGAGGCAGGCAGAGCCCTGATAAGTAATGCTTCTTGAACCGTTTATTGGGCACTGGGAGGGAGAGGCTGGAGGGGAGGGACACAGACACCAGTGCCCGGAGGCGAAGGCGCAGGAGAAGCCGGCCTTTGAGGTGCGTTTTCAGGGAGCCTCAGGAGGACCCTCCTGAATCCCGTCGTCGCATGGATCAGGCACGGTGTTCTGTTCTCTCCAGCGGCCAGCCAGGTGCCTCTGGGGAAGCCGTGAGGAGGACTGGCCTTTTCCTGCCACTGCTGTCCTGGCCGACACCTGCTCAGCATGAAGCTGCGGGTAGACCCTCCTCCTAGCCGTGAATGTGTCTCGTGCCCAGTGATGTCATGCAGGGGGAACGCGGGGGAACTCAGTTCCACTAGTTAAAATTAGGGCTGACTCCGCCCACTTCACTCTCCCTCCTCCCCCCTCCCAATTCCTCTGCAAAGAGCTTTTCTTCTTGGTTGGCCGGCACTCAGAGGGTTAAAGGCAGTGATGTCATTCAGGGGGAACGGACCAGAACGGGCGTTCCGGATCCTAACGGGCTCCGTGGCTGGTTCCGGGTTCCCGACAAGTGCCCATCAAAAGTGAGTTCCTGTTCCTAAATCATTTGAATGACACCACTGCTCCCGCTCTGATAACAGGACCCAGAATGTGCAGCCCTGGAGCTGACGGCTGGAGCATCTGCCTGGGCAGGAGGGCTGTATCCGGGCAGCTGGGGGAAGTGGGCAGCTTGTGAGGGCAGAGGAGCTCCGGTCAGGGCCCCGCAGCAGGACTCCTCTGCTCCCAGACTGGCACGTCCTCACCGTGGCCGCAAGCTGCAAGCCGTGTGGATAGGGCCGCCCATCCGTGCCCTCCGCTGCCCTCCTCCCGTTTCCTCCAGCCAGGACAGTCCCCAAACGACTCTTGACGCGGCATAGAAACGGGCACCCAGCCAAAGGCCAGGCTGAAGACCCAATGCCTGCGGTCAGAATGGAGGTTCCCAAGCACACCGCACAGTACGGCACATGACTCCCACGTGTGGCGAGGCGTGCACTTGTGCCTCCCGGTCCGTGTACTGTACATCAGTCGCCGTGTGTTGACTGAAGGCTCACCATGTTCCTCTTGTGCTGCGGGGCGACAGTTGATCTGTGGCTGGCCTTGGGAGTCAGGCTGAGTAAGGGGCCTGATCTCAAATCAGAGGAGGAATCTCTCCCTCTGCCCAGGAGCTCTTCCTTGGGGTGTGCGTGTGTGTGTGTGTGTGTGTGTGTGTGTGTTGCAGCTAACTCCTCTAGCAGAGTCCATCGTGGGCTATAGGCCATGATGGATTGTGCAACCTCCTTACAAAGGTGGTGGGCTACTGGTATCGGGTGCAAGGGAGTGGCAACAGGATCCAAGTATCTTGTTGTCTCGTGCCTCCCTGGGGCACCTGGTGGGCCGCTGTGAGATACAGGAAGCTGGACTAGATGGGCCTTTGGCCTGATCCAGCAGGGCTCTTCTTATGTTCTTATGTTCTTATGAATAGTGGCAAAAGTGGGGGCACACGGGGAGCGGGGAAGAGTCTGCAAGAGAGGAAACAGCCCCTGGTTTCTAGGCAGAACCAGGCTGCAGTGGGAGGGGGGGAGTGTAGGAATCACTCCTGGCCATGTGATTTCTCTCCAGGCAGCTCCTGGCTCTCCTTCCTTGCCCAGCAAACCGGCACGAGAACCTCCCCCTCCCCCCCCCGTCGCCTTCCATCCGCCAGTGACCTGCATGTGCAGCTTCCGTTCCCGGCTGTTCTTGAAATGAGCGCGCATGAGCTGATCGTGCCCACGAGAGCCCATTCAGTGGTCGCGAGTGCCGGCTTAGTCCCTGCTTGGGTAGTGAGGGCCGGAGGGCCCGGGCTGAGGGCACGTCCAGTGACCCCCAGGGTCGGAGGGGGAGAGAAGGGGTGGCAGCCGCGCACTAAGCACTGCCCCACGTTGGCCCTTCCTCTCCCGGGGCAGGCTGGTCAGGCGGGGGCCTCTCAGCCCTCTCCCCACGGCCTGGCCTCTTGCCGCCACTGCCAGCTCCGCAGCCCTGGCCCCAGAGCCCCGCTGAGCCAGGGGACCTGTTGCTGCCGGGTTCTCTGCTTTGATGGCGATGCCCTCTTGGCGGGACCAGGGGGTTCCTTTTGGGCATTTCCAGTCCTTGTGTGCTGTGAATATTCGGTGACTCGCGAGAAAGAACAACCCTCTGGGGGGCCAACCGTGGAGCCAGGCTGGGCCTTGTGTACTCTCTGCATACGTGCAAAATGAATTCCGGGCCGGCACTGGTGGAAAAAACACTGAGGTCCACAGAGCTGCCTGCGTTGATGCAGGGCAAACACCTCTGCATCTACTTGCTAGCTTTGCGCTGTTTATTGCCGTCTTGCTAAGCCACAGGGAAGGGAGGGAGGGCTGCGTAGCAGTCTGAATCCCCAACTTCTAAGCACAGAAGTCCTGCCCCCAGGAAGATTTCTGCCCAGGGATTGCACTTCCGAATTTATTCACTTAACTCGGGCTTAAGGGCTGCTAACCGAACCACGAAAGCTGTCGTTCTCCACGAAAGTGTGGCTGACGCCAAGCTCGCACTTTGGAGGCAAGACGCGGCTCGCAATCTCACAGGCATCTGCAGTTTGGTCAAGTGGGCTCATGGACTGAAGATGCTGGCAGGCATAAGGCTGGGTTTTGATTGCTTTTGCAGTCCAGGTCTTGATCTCTCTGTTGTGCCATGCTGGCTTTCTTTGCAGTGACAGTGACAGTTTAGGTCCAGCTTACGCCAGCGAGCGAGTTTGGCTTTGCTCTCCTGGAAACAGAGAGAAAGGGGTTTGAGGGCCAAACTGGCTTAGGTGCCAAGCTACTATATACCGAGTCCCCTGCTTATGGAGAGGCTAAGTTTGGGAGGTTTATGTGTCCCTTGAAACCCATGTCCGTCAGAACGACCCGTTGTTACTGGCCCAGCACTTGCGCACCTGCGTGGAAGCACCAGCGAAGGGCACACTGCCCCTGTGAGAAGGCATGGGTGCAGCCAGTCACAGCTTGGGGTGTGCGTGTGTATAGGCCTCCTGGCCACCGTGAGTGTGGGGAGAAGCGCTCGGGGTTCTGTGCAGGGCAGGCCCGTTTCCGTGGGCAGGGAACACACAAGGAGCCCCCTTGTCGAGGGGGCGGCGTCTCCCCAAGGGAATAGCTCTTTGCAGTCCTGCCAAAGGCCTCCCCGGGTGGCAAGAGCGGCTGAGTCCTGTGTCTTGCCCCAGGTGGGGTCTCCATCACACAGCGAGGCCCCAATCCGCGTTGTCATTGCCCTCTGCTCAGGCCTGGCTTGTCCCATGCTGGGGGGCTCTCCAGCCTCTGGCCCTGCCTGCCGCACACGCCGAGGAGGGAGGCTGCTTTCCGCGGTGCTTGCGACGCTGCTCCTGGGAGAGTCCGTCCCCAGGGATCCGTGCCCAGCAGCGTTGCTTCTGAGGCAGGGGCTGCGACTCTGGCGTGCCGGGGGGTGGGTGGGTGGGTGGGGAGCCCCCAAGGGGAGGGGCTTCCTGCGCAGTATCTGGGAGAGGAGGAGCCGCTGAAACGGCACCCCTCGGAGGCTCCGACTGGTGGCCCCCCTCGGGCATGCCAAGCGTGGGGCTGCAGCAAGGGAGGGCTTTGGCGGACCAGGAGCCAGTCTGGCTGGTGCAGGGGAAGGGCAGGCGAACGCTGGGCAGCCCCAGAAGCCTGGAGAGTGGGGGGGGTGAGTCTGTTCGGAGCTGCCCTGGGCAGAGGTCTTGGAATATGCCGCCAGCTGGGATACGGGGGTGTGGGCTGACCCACGCTGCCCTCCGAGTTCGGGGTCAGGAAGCAGAGAGGGGCGTGCCCCCTGTTTCCGGAAGGACTTCCCTAGGACTCGGCTTTGGCCCTTGCCAGAGACGGGGGCTCCCGCTCCCTCCCACCCCAACTGTGCCGCCACCGGTCCAGGATGCAGCACAGAATGTTGAAGGGTTTTTTCGTAGACTGCAGTGCCCAAAGTGTGTCTGGGCTCCAGTGAGTGACCCTCTCAGCTGTGTGGGTCTGCCCCACGGACCGGGGGAGGCTGTTGCTCTGGCGCCCCTGGCAGCACAGCCCGGGGAAAGGGAGTGTGCGCCGTGGGGCATCTCCTGGTCCGGGCTGCCCGCCTCCTGCCCGCCCAGGTTTGCATGAAAGCGCAAGGCGGACGTGGGCTCTGATACGCCACAGCGGAGCTACTGGGGCCGCCCGGAGTTCTCCCCGAATCCAGGGTGCTCTGCGGGAAATTCCAGCCCTGGGCCAGCCTCTGTTCAGGCCAAGCCGGTCTTCCGCCCGCCTGCAAACAGATGGAGGAACCGTGAGCTGCCCTCAGGGCCGAACTGTGTCAGCGCTTTGATTTCCGTCACGCGGCTCCGTGCAAGGGACGAGTGAAGCTGGAAGGCAGCCCTGCTGCAGCGGCGTTTGATGTATTGTTCGGGGCTCTCGCCCGTCTCTTTGGGGATGTGTTCTCTGAAAAGGTTCAGGGCTTTGTGTGCAGGCAGATTGTTCCTGGCAACTGGCAACTCCCACTGGGTGGCAAGAGGCGGAGATCCTGCAAATGGCTCTTGAAAGCCGCTTGCGTTGTTCCTGCCGGGGGTTTCTTCCCTGATCTGTCTGCAGAAGCAGGGGCTCTCTCGGTGGCCAGGCCTGGCCCCTGGGCCGCAGCTGGGGCCGCCGCCCGAGGGAGTCGCAGGACCCCGCCTGGCTGCCCTGCTGACTCTGGGGTAGCGGGGGCCGGGCTCCCCTTGCCTCCAGCACCAGGCCTGTCCTTTTCCCGGGCTTTGCCTCTCTCCCTGCCTTCAGTCTCTGCTCTCACGTGCGTGTGCCCTCGCGTGTGTGTCGGAATTCCCACTGGAACGCGGAGACCCACACATCAGGGCTTCAGGGACTGGCCCCTGGTGCCTGACTGTTGTTACCACCAGCCGGGTAACCAAGCAGGACGAGCTGCTCTTTCCCCCCCGGGGTGGCTTGACTCCTGCTGCCCCCGGGTGGTGCATTCTTGCATTCCCACACATCTGGGGGGTGGGGCAGCCTACTGGTGTGCAAGTGGGAAGAGTACTGGATGGGTTGGGAGGTGCTCTCTTTCGGCCTTGTGTTTGTTCTGCACGTGCAGGTGTGTGTGTGTGTGTGAGAGAGAGAGAGAGAGAGAGAGACACAGAGAGGACTCCCAGGAGGCAGGGTGTACAATGTACAGCACTGAGCACCTCGAGCACGTTCTCTGCATTGAGTAGACTGAGGCGGTGGAGTGAACCCTTCATGCTGCAGGTGGTGGCTCCCATATTTGAATGCTCCTCTATGGGGGGGATGGGACTCCTTGCTTGTAGAAAACTAGCACATCAGAGAGTGGGTGGGCTAAAATTTCTTTCCCTAATCATGCCAGCTCTCTAGTCCAACAGTGCCTGGTTTGGTTTGGTTTTTTAAAGGCGGGGGTGCCTCCAAAAAATGGGATCACCTGCTGCTGTTTGAAGTGGTGCAAGCGGTCCTTCTGTATGTGTGAGCCCAGGCTGAGACCCTCCCTTCCCCTTGCAGGAATGCAGAGCAGGACACGGACGACAAAGGCAGAGAGAGGTCTTCTTAATTCAGCAGTTTTTCTGTTGTCTTCCTCCCCTGTTTTCACAAATGTAGCCCCTCCCCCTGGATGTCACGTGGGGTGAGAATGGGGCAGATAAAGAACTCTCCCAGCCCTCCTGTCCAGCTGCCTGAGGAGCTGCCCTTTGTCTCCCGTGGTGGTGGTGGGGTCCTGCACTCTCCTTTTTCAGCTTTGGGTCGCCACAGGTGCCACTTCTCCCCCTCCGCCACGCCCCAGCCCCAGCCTAGCCGTTAACCCCGCGTGTGTTTTGAATGCCGAGTTTTGACTCTCTGGGACGATGCGACTGAACTCCTTCTCTCCCAGTGACCTGGATTCTTCTTTTCATTGTTTCAGGCATGAGCCATGAGCCAAAGTCACCTTCTCTAGGAATGCTCTCAACCGCGACCCGGACCACCGCCACCGTCAGCCCCCTGACCCCTTCTCCTCTCAATGGCTCCCTTGTGCCCAGCGGCAGCCCAGCAGCCAGCAGCACTTTGTCAGTCCAGGCAGCGCCCTCCTCCAGCTTTGCAGCCGCCCTGCGCAAGCTTGCCAAACAGGCCGAGGAACCCAGAGGTAAGAGCGAGGGAGGCTGTGGCCCTTGTCCCAGAAGGGGAGCCAGGCAGGAGGGAGACATGCGGCCAGTGATGTCATGCAGGGGGAACGTGGGGGAACTCAGTTCCACTAGTTAAAATTAGGGCTGACTCCGCCCACTTCACTCTCCCTCCTCCAATTCCTCTGCAAAGAGCTTCTCTACTTGGTTGGCCGGCACTCGGAGGGTTAAAGGGAGCGACTCCGGATTCCTAGGGGGGTGAAGGCAGTGATGTCATTCAGGGGGAACGGACCAGAACGGGCGTTCCGGATCCTAACGGGCTCCGTGGCTGGTTCCGGGTTCCCGACAAGTGCCAATCAAAAGTGAGTTCCTGTTCCTAAATCATTTGAATGACACCACTGCGCGCAGCCCTTCGCGAGAGGCAGGGAAGGAGCGCAGCCCTGAGCCCAGTGGCGCGGCACCTTGCAGGCTCTGACCCGGACACTCCAGGGTCCTTGGTGTGTTTGCACGAGGCTTTCCAGAGTTTGCTTTAGCAAAGGAGAGAGAACAGCGTTGCACACTTCTGAGTGACGAGGAGGCGGTGGCCAAGGCAGCGGAAGAGGTCCAAGGTGGTCGGGTGAGGAGCCGAGGTCAGGCAGGAGGAGTCCAGTGGCCGTGAGGGGGACTGGGACGGACCTGGTGGGTGGGCTTGAAGGGTGGAAGGGTGAAGGGGCTTGAGAAGCGGGAGGGGGGTCTTGCCTGGCCGCCAAGCGCTGCCACTTCACGCCTTCCTGCTTTCCGGGCACTGCTTGCCTCCGTCCCACGGCAGGCTCAGGCTGGTGGTTTTGTGCACGTCCCGTCCCGCCGCCTCTCGCTCTCTTGTGCCCATGTCCTTGGTCAGGGTGCTTTGCTTTTCCTTCCCTGAGCCAGGCGCGGTGGGGGTTTCTCCTGGGAATTATGCTGGAGCCTGTCAGGACAGGCCTTTTCCAGAGCCCAGCGTTCGTTTTTATTGTTTTTGCACCGAGAGGCAGGACTGAGCTGGGTGCACCGCCTGTGGGACCGTCTGCATCTAGCTGGGCAGAGAAAGCAAAGCTTTCAGGGCCTGCATTTCCAGTTCGAGGGTAGGCATCCCCTGGCGCGTGACTGTTTGCAGAGGGCAAGCTCCCACGCCGGACCTCCCGGCTGGTCAGGGCCTGGCAGCTCCTTCGGCCAACCGCGCCTGTCTCCGGCCAGCCCCCGACACCCCCTCCTCTTTCCGCTAAGGCACTCGTTTTATTTTTAGCCGTCGGATTTTGTTCTCCCCCTGCCGCTTGACGGGCTAATGTCTTTCCTCAGCATTGTGTCTCGAGGGGGCAGTTTAAAAATTCAATTCAGACGGAGTAATCCAAATGCCATATCATTTGCTGTACCCCGAGAGAAAGTCTGGCGCGAGACCGAGCGCAGGAAGGAATCCGTCCTTCTCCCTGCAAATAGGGCCTCATCGCCGCTGCCATGCTTCATTGAAGTTTTATTTTTCCTAAGGCTCCTAAATGTGTTCTTTCACCATCCGACGCGCCCCCCGCTCAATAACAGCATCCGCGGCTGCTGGGTGCCAGTGTGGGGAGCGGCACATCTGAATATTTTTCTCTTTAATGGGCTCTTTAGCGGGAGCCCGGCTGAAGGCGGGCGCCTTGAAGCCAGCGGGAGGAGGTGGAGGTAGGAATTAGCGGGGCAGCGGAGGGAGGGAGGGAGGCCTGGTTGTCGCAGAGGAGAGGGGGTGGCGCTGCCAGCACGGGCAGGAGCAGCGAGGCGTCCCGAGCCCCGGGCTGGATTTCCTGTTCATTTAAACGACTGCCTGCCTGGATCCTGGAGCCCCAACGGCTGAGGTTTCCGGCGGCTCACTGAAGGGGAATCAAAAGGAGCAGCCCCGCTAGAGGAGAGGGTTCAAACCCCTGCCTGAGCTTCTGGGGTGCCACCTTGAGAAGGTTTCACGTGGGTTAGTTATCCTTTAACACTCTTGTGGGCAAAGCCGTTGTGCTCAGAGGGACAAAAATACAGGTTTTCTGTCCTCTTGAACTGCGTTGCATGTGTGTGCGTGCGTGTACTAATCTAAGGACAAGAGGGTGTTCTTGTACTCACATGGGAATAAGCTGCATTCTTGTACTTCATGGGAATAAGCTGCATTGAACACAGTGAGACGTACTTCTGAGTAAACATGCACAGGATTGCACTGCCGGACACAGAGAGAGGGCTTTGCGTCTGTGTGTGCCCTGTGTTGATTAAGCAGGAATTGCTATGCGTCAGGGTCCTGCAGAAGGGGTAGAACAAGCTTCCACCTGCAGTGCTGCTCTCGGAGACCAAAAGGGCTCCTCTAGGGCCGTGGCCTCCTGCAGCTGGACCCAGCGCTCTAGCCCCTCCCCCCCTAAAAGAATGCTCCAGGAGTCGACACTTGGCTTCACCTGGAGAAAAGGTAGAAGAGAGCAGTGCCTTCCCGGCTCCTCCAGACCACAGCTTGTCTCTGCATGCCAGCAGCTGCTGTGGGCCTTCTGGTTTTGTGCCCTCGAAGCAGCAGCTTCCTGGCCCCCTCACAGGTCCATCCTGAGCCCGCCGCCTTTGGTGCAGAAACGGTTTGGTCCTCCGACAGGGTTGCAGCGGCTGCTTTTGTTACTCCGCCACATCTGCTCTTTCAGCAAGCGCTTCATTTTAAACAGAGGTTTCATTGTTACAGGGCAATTATCCAAATTGGAGCAGAGGAGAGTTGGCCAATTAAGGCTGGCTGCGTGTTGGTTTTGGTGCTCTTCTGCAGGTGGGGGAATTCGTGCTCCGAGGTGGGCGATGAGCTGGGCTCGTGGCTCAGCCGACAACCTGCAGACTTCCAGGACTGGGTGTGGCCTTGGGAGGCTGTTGCCTGCCAGCCAGACCAGGTTGCTGCTGCCACTGAAGCCAGGCTTCACAGCAGGACAAGAAGGGACAAAATACTTCAAAGGGAGGAGGAACTGATTTCTTTCTTGCAAGAAAGATGCAGGACACAGGGATGCTTTGAGGGCACCAGGGTCCTGCTCCATCAGACCAGAAGCCCTCCAGCCCAGCGGCCTGCTTCTCACAATTTCTCCAAGAAGCCCTTGAGCACATGATGAAGGAAAGAGCCAGAAACGGGCATTCAGTGGTTTACTGCACTAGAATATGGAAGTTCTATATAGCAGTCGTTACTTGCAGCCTTTAAGATGCATTGTCCTGACTTGCATGTCCTTCATCCCATTTGCTGTTGGAGCTACCTGTGGTTAGGAGTGAGGAAAATGCACTCTGCACATGTTTACAGGCAATCTTAACGTCGCTTCACGGGCTCCAGGGCTTTGACTTAGTTTTGGGCGCTAGAGAGAGGAGGCGGTAAAGCTACAAAGCATTGCGGAGACCTCAGACAAGGTGCGGGTGAGAGACAGGCCAGTCTAATCAAGGCATTAAATGCTGCAAGCAGAGGAGAGGTAGACTTTTAAGAGAGGCAGAGAATGTATTATTGTGGTGGAAAATTGCCCATCCTTTCTGCAGAGAACGTTAATCTGGATAATGGGAACAGCCTCCCACCCTTTCCCCTCCACCCGAAGGGGAAATCAATTTGTGAACCTCTATAGATAAGAAGGTACCTCCCCATTCCACCTCTTTCCCCTCCCCAATTTTCTCCACTTGGTTTTTTTTCCTCCCCTTTCTTCGTTCTTCTCTCCTGCGGCTTACTGTTTAGCCCATCAAAAGCGACATTGGTGGATTTTGACATTGATTTCCTGACGCTTGAATCTTCTCTCCGACTCCGGTTCCTTCTCAGGGATGCAGTAATTTTCCGTGCAAGCTATACACAAATATCTGCCCCAGCAAAATTTGGTTGATGATGAAAAGCTGTGGTGGGTTTTTCTTCTCCGTTGATTTAGATTTAACTGCTGTATAATTTGATTGCAAAAAATCCCTTTTGCTGTCTTCAGAGTTCTCCGCCTGTCTGGCTTCTGAAGATGGATCATCTTGGAGATGCTTAATATGAGATTATGAATATTGGGAAGCTCTGAGGAGCCAAGAGAGGAGTGTAAAACAAGGGAGTGTGGAGGTTTGCATAGCAGAGACGGTGCTTTGGCTGGCTGGTGGGTGGGTGGGGGCTGCTTTCCAAGGAGTGTGGAGGACCTGGGGAAATGGAGCTTGCAAGAAAGGTCCAGAGAATGCTGGCCCAGGTTTTCATCTACAAACCCTCTGTGTGTGCCCAAAGTATAGCCCTGAATATTTCATCCCCCTCGCCAGTGAGGACCACAATTAAGCCCATCTAGCCCAGCTTCCTGCATCTCCCAGTGGTCCACCAGATGCCTCAGGGAGCACACAAGACAACAAGATGCCTGCATCCCATTGCCACTCCCCTGCACCTGGCATTCCAAGGTAAATTCCAGTTGTGTCTCAGTATCCACTAACATTTCATTCTGGGGCACCCCTCAGATACCAAAAAGTGTGTTAAATAAAAGCAGTTAAAACACAAGTCACGCAGTCAATTAGAACTGCTATTTACAACTCACTCTGAAAAAATGACCCCCTCCCTTCGCCCTCTCTCACTGAAGAATGGAATGTGAAAATGATTAATTACTTCTGCATTCCATTCTTCAGCAAGTGAGGGACTCAGAGTGAACTGTCCTAATGCTCTGACTCCCTGGCCGATTCCTTAGCAAAGCGGTTTTAAAATGAGGATGTGTTTTTCCCCCCAGAGCTCAGCAGCTTCCTTCTTGATATAGTGGCCATCAAAGTTGAGTCAAACCAGTGTATTAAAAATCTTGGACCTTTACTTTGTTTGGGAAGGGTGAAGACCAGCGGCGTTATTCACCCGGTACGCTGGGCGGGACTTACCTTGGAGCGGCAGTCCGCCCGTTGCGTCACGCCACGTTCCGCCATGTTCCCGCCCGCTGACTGCCGCTCCAACGGGCGGACTGCCGCTCCAAGGTAAGTCCCGCCCAGCGTACCGGGTGAATAACGCCACTGGTGAAGACGGCCAGCAAGCAATGGTAGACCTATTGCTGTTTCCACACTCACGATGGCCGGGGGACTAAGTAAACCGGGTGACACAAGAGGCCAGGGGCTGTGGATGCATTTTGACCTCTGGTTTCTGCTTTGCGTGTGGATGTAGTGTGAGCATAGTCAGGGATATCAGGGATAATCAGGGATAGTGGAGAGATCCTAAGCGGCCCAGATGAGGGACACTTGGGGAAGTGGTCGGGGTCCGCAGCACAGGGGGGGCCCCCCGAGGTCAGTCCCTGACGATCTCCTGTGATAGGGTCTCAGACTGCAGATGATAGAAGATCTGTGGAAGACTCCACTGGTCAGCGTGAAGAGTGCTGAGTTGGGGGGACCAATTGTCTCATTCAGTGCAAGAGGGCTTGGGTGCTGTGGGGCGAGGAGAGCACAGCCTCCCTGCCTCCCCCCCCCAATAAGGCATGCCAGCAGAGGAAGAGGCTGTTTGGAGAGGAGCGCCCTGTGCCTGCTCTCATCCGGACAAGCCTGATGTGCGCGCAGAGTTGGCTGAGCCTGTCCGGAAGCTCCAGGTGTGGTCCAAAGAGCCTTCAGGGAGCCAGGCTGAGCGCGAAGACCCGCCTGACCTCCTGACCGAGCTTTTGCCCCCCCCCCTTGTCAGCAGTGCTGCTCAGCACTGAGTGGGGGGAGCACTGTGGGGGCTGTGCCCAGCGGGGACGGGAGTGGCGCGGCTTCCTTGCAATTTCCACCCCCTTTCATCGCCAAAGGGAAGAGAGCCGCACAGCCTCTGAAGCGGCAGGGAGGGCGTGCGTGTGCGTGTGCGCGCGTGTGGCGTCCGTGCCAGCCGAGAGCCAGGGCCTTCCAGAAACAGGAAGCTGCTTAACATATTTATTGATATCAAATGGATGTTAATTGAGTTCTGGGAGCTCTCGGATTCGGTGCAGAGTTCAAAGTGATTTTTGTGCGCCTGTGTGGGCGGGTTGGTGCTGCAGGGAGTGTGTTAAAAAGAAATGGGCCCCCAGGAAGAGTCAGGTTGCAGGGCAGGGGGCCGAACGTCTACCCTGTGTGCCCCCTGGGGACACCGGAGCAGGAATCTTTGGGAGGGAGAAGAGGTGCCTTAACCCCCCCCCCTTCTTCAATTGTTCTGTGCTACTTTGAGCACGAGGAATGGCAGGAGAGTTTGGCAGGAGAGCAACTCGTTCCAGATTACAAGTTTTGTGCCGGTTGCGGGGGACTGTGTGCCTTTCTCCTCCGCTTGTGCCTTCCCAGAGGCAGCTGGTGGGTTCATGTGGGAAACAGGACTAGGCAGGCCCCATTGGCCTGATCCAGCAGAGCTGTGCTTGGAGCAGTAGCCTTGGGCGGGGGCCAGAGCAGCGAAGCCAGGCTTTTTGGGACATTTGGACACCCCTGCGGAGCACGTTTTCAAAGTCACACCGTCTGTTTTGAGCTGTGTTTCTCCAGCTGTGAAGGGCAACTGTGGCAATCTACTCCAGAGATAAGAGGATGCGTTTAACGCAAGAGAGTGCTCCATCATTGTTAAGCCCTGCACATGGACGCATTCCACAGAGCACCCACCGCGAGGGAGAAGCACTGCTTTGCTCAGCTCTCGCCTGAGGCCGCTCTTGTGGTTACAACAGGAAACCATCACAGGTCCTTCCCCATCTCCGTTTCCCTCCCCGTGGTCTCCTTTGTGTCCGTCTAGACTGTAAACGCCTCGGGGCAGGGATCCATTCTGTGTAAAATGCCGTGTCCATTGATAGCCCTGTGTGAATACTATATTGATAAATCATCACCTGCTGATCCCAGCTAGCCGGACACTCAGTAGGCCCAGTCTGGCATGGACGGTCTGTGGGGAGGCAAGGAGCCTGGGAGTCCCAGAAGCAGCCGCGGGGAACACTTTTCCCAGCTCCCTCTCACCTACCTCATGCCAGGCCGAAGCTGTCAGCGGGCTCCAGTCGGGGACCTCCTCTGCCTGGCATGCAAGTGGAAGGGCCAAGAGGTTGCACAAGTGAGTTCTTGGGAGGGGGGGGGTGGATTTGGACCAGCGCCAGACGGGAGCTGTACCTGCTCTGTCCCGGCATTCTCTTGCAAGGGCAGGCACTGAGGGCGCTGGAGTTTGCTGCGGGGCTCCTTGGTTTCAGCCTGGAGTGGCTGCAAGGAAAGGAGCAGCACCTGTGGGGGGGGAAAGGGCAGCTGTGCGGCTGGGTCGTGTCAGGGTGGCCTGGCGCCCCAGCAGGGGTGGGCAGGGTTCCAAGCGGGTCTGGTGCATGTGGAAGGCAGCATTCCCTCTTGCGGCAGGCGCCGGAATATGCCCAGCCAGGCCCCGCAGGTCCAGGGTTGTGAAAGGGGAGGCTTCGGGCCAGGGGGTGTGGCCTCCCGTCCGGCTTGAGCCCAGGTTCCTTCGCTAGGCAGCAACTGCGCTGGCAGAGCGGAACTGCTTGTGGCCTCCGAGCCGCGCCAGGTGTGCCCTCCTCGTTCTGGGCTGCCAGTCTGGGACGGCCCCTTCCTTTTCGACCAAGGAGCAGCTCCGTTCCAACCGGGCGAGCAGAGCAAGTCCCAAGGCAGGTCCCGGAGACCTCGCCTGCCCCCCTCCTGGGCTCAGGCCCTTCCTGGGCGGTTTCCTCCCTGCCCCCCCCCCCGCCCGCCTCGGCTGGCTTGGTCCGGGTCTCAGCTGTTAATTACCTTTGCCTGTCAGCCCTGCCTGCTAATCTGCCATCACGGAGTGGGAAGCAGGAGGTCAGACAACAAAGGTGACACTGTCACGCCGCGCCTCTTGTCATCTCCAAGCCAGATTAGTTTCATTGACTAACTCCTGGCTGAATACCGCCAGTTAATTATAACGATCACAAACCCTCCCATTTCCAAGCCACACAGCTAGAATTAAGGGTTCTGAAGTGAGACTTTAGCTTCATTAATTGCCTGGCTCTTTGTGATGCTATTGATTGATAAGGCTCTCTGGTGGTGAGTAATGGCTCCCCAGCTCAGAGGGGATTAAGCCTGCTAATTGTTGTCGGCCCGGCACTGACAAGATAGACTTCAGTGGGTGTCAAATCCATATCGCGGCTGCCTTTGTCACGAGCAGCATCCGTGCGGGAATGGAGGGGCTGCGCCAGAGCCCAGGGGTAATGAAGGCAGCCTCGTGGCTGCGGAACAGCACCCTGCCCTTCTCTGGCACGCTCTCCGGCCTCCTTCCTCGCCGCGCTTGCTCTGAAATGGCGCTGTGCACTGGGGAGAGGGTGCCTCTCGCTTCCCCATCTGCTGTCTGCTCCGGAGATGCGGCAAGTGCTGAGTGTTCAAACCAGGAGGAAGGAGTCAGGTTTTCCGGGCCCATTTTGCTGTTTCCGTTGGGCTGTGAACTAAAGGCCAGGTGGGCCGCGGATGGGGGTTTTGGTCGCAGGCCGCTCGTGGGGGAAGGGCTCTTGCCTGCCTTTTGCTTGCCAGGGGGGGCCTGTTTGTGGCTGCTCTCCTTGTGGCTGACCTCTGGGGATGCCCTTTGGCCCAGGCCAAGACCTTGGGCTGCACTGAAGGCTCTTTCGCCCGTGCAGCCGAGAAGGTGGCCTGAGGCTCTGGACCTGTTAGTCCGCAGCAGCAAAAACCGCACGCTGCCTTCAGTTTGGCAGCCTCTGCGGTGCCCTAGGATGCTGGGCTTGGACAGACGGCAGCCCCCTGAAGCGGCCGGCTTGACCCTGGTGATTGCCAGACTCCCACACCTGAGCGTTAGGCAAGGGGCTGCAGCTGCGCTTGGCAGAAACATGTCAGCCGACTTGGGCTTCTTCTTGGGGCGAACGTTTTGTCCAGGGGGGTCCGTCTGTCTCCAAACTGCCACTTGGCGTGTCCTGCGCTGGAGTTGGGGCTGAAAACGAGAGGAAGCCAGTTTGCCACCCGTCCTAGGGAGGGGGTTTCAGTAGCCGAGGAGGCCGCCTTTCCCTGAGTCACTGGGCCGTCCAGCTCAGTACTGACCTGCAGCACTCCTCCGGGCAGCGGCGTCATGCAGCTGGAACGCTGGGCGGGAGGAACGGGTGAGCGGCAGCCCGCCCGTTGCGTACCGCTCCGTTTCGCCGTCTTCCCCGCCCCCACGGGAGGAACGGGTGAG
>JAJKFI010039665.1:0-20611 GCA_029204185.1 Lerista edwardsae | reverse complement strand
TGTGTGTGTGTGTGTGTGTGTGTGTGTGTGTGTGTGTGTGTGTGTGTTGCTGTATGTGTTTCAGTAGAAAGATTGAGGGCAGGGTGTGGTTTTCCTGGAAGTGCATCTGTTTGCATGTCGGTTGCGGGCAGCTACGTGAGGAGCCTGCATCTGTTGAGCCAAAACAAATGGCAGGAGGCAGAGGGTGGTGCGAGAGAGTGAAGCCAGGGAATGAATTGGCGCTTTGGAAAAGGAGCACAGAGGGCAAAGCCATTCAGGACCTTTCAGGGCTGCTCCAGAGAGCAGACCTGAACTGACTGTACACATGGAGCAGATTGAGGTGGCTGACAGAGTTTGGACTGCAGGGAAGGAATTGGCTGTTCTATGTAGAAAAAAATCCCCACAGGTAGAAAGCTAGCACCAAAGGGAACAGACTGGGCAAATACCTCTCTTCATCAAATGCTTATTGCTGCATGAACTGCTCTGCCCTTCAGAAGCCATTGTTTGCAAGAGCATTGGGATTTTCAAGGGAGAGCTCTGGTTGTCGCTCCCCCCCCCCACATACGCACAAATGGCTGGGGGTGTTCCTGGTCTGTCACGTAACAGTCTGGTGTGACTTCCAGATCTCCAACGAGGGGGGCAGGGCAGAAAACAAAGATCTCTCTATTGAGCACCTCTCGGTAATTTCAAGAAACCTTCACGTGCCTCTTTCCATCTCCCCCCCCCACACCTTGGCATTGTTCTTTACCTTTTGCAACCTGCAGTGGCCTAGCCAAGGAGGGGCTTGGGGGTTCAGGGCCCCGGGGCCACACCTCGAGGGGTGCCTAGCTGCAGGTGCCTTTGCGGGCACTCGGAGCGTTGCATGCCACTCTCAGCGGCAGGCTGTTCTTCGCCTTTTTTCTTTGGACAGGAGGGGGAAAGGCGCAAAAAGCCACTGGCCACTCAGAGCAGCACACAGCTTCTCAGATCTCTCCGCGTAACCCGGAAGCAGTTTCCGAAGCGCCTGACTTGGGTCCAGTCCGTCCTGCTGCTTCAGTGTGGGCAAAGGAGTGCTTTGGTTCAGCACTGTGGAGAGCTGCCTGACCCCCTCCCCTCCTCCCGTTAAACAAGATGGGCGGGAAAGGCCGCTCTGCCCAGGAGGACGGAATCGGCTGCCTGCCGGAGCCCAGGCTGTCACCCCCGCAGTGCTTGAAGCGTGGGGCTTCCCTGTGCTCTCCAGGTCAGACTCGCTTTCCTCTCCCTCAGCGGCATCATGCTGCCGGAACGCTGTGCGGGAGGAACGGGTGAGCGGCAGCCCGCCCGTTGCGTACCGCTCCGTTTCGCCGTCTTCCCCGCCCCGGAACAGGTGAGCGGCAGCCCGTTGCGTACCGCTCCGTTTCGCCCCTTCCTCAGGGGCGGGGAAGATGGCGAAACGGAGCGGTACGCAACGGGCGGGCTGCCACTCACCCGTTCCTCCCGCCCAGCGTTCCGGCAGCATGACGCCGCTGCTCTCCCTGAAGGGTTTGGTCGCCCCCCGCTGGAACTTGGTTGAGAAGCACGGATCTGATGGCACTCGGGCCACCAGCGGAACTTGAGGTGGTGTCCGGTGGTATGCGCGGGACCCCCAGACCCTGCTGCCTGGCAGTGAGACCACCAGCGCAACACAGCGAGCCGCAGCAGGAGGCTCGGCTCAGCTTGGCGGGCAGAGCTGCAGCACGCGCTTTTCGCGTGCGTGGGAAAGTCCTCCCACCCGCCCTGAGCCCCTCACCACTGCCTGCCGCCGCGTTCCTGTCCTCCCAGTCTGGAAGGAATCGGAAAGCGGACCGGGTGAAGTGGCCTGGCGGGGGCCAGAGGCTGCGATGCGCCGCTCCAGACACAGATGCATCCCGAGGTGTCACCCGGGACATTTGCAGCAGAGTCAGGCCTGGAATCTGTCCTGACTGCCGAAGCTGAGCCCTGCACTGCGCCAAGCGGACGAGCGGCCTCTAGTGCCGAGGGGTCTGCCCGCCCCACCGAGTTCCCACGGCTGTCGGGGATGAGGAGCCCGGGTGCTGCTTCCCAGTGGTTGTCCCCATGCTCTTCCCCTCCCCCGCCTTTCCTACCTGGGTCCTGGCTCTGTGACCCCCCCCCCCAGCCCTGCCCGTCTCCCTGTGCATGGCCTCGCCTGGTCTCCCTGCATTCTTCCTGGGTGGCTTAATGGAATGGGCATGATTCGATTAGCTGGCAGAGCACTCGCACCACGGCTGCCTCTCTCTCTCTCTCTCTCCCTTGGAGGTGGGTGTCTCTCTGGCAGCTTAATTGAATTCTCTCCCTGCGCTTGTGCATGCCCTGCCAGGAGGGAGAGTCGGCCCCGGAGCGGTTAAGTGCTGTTCCTGTTTGCGATAACGCTGCAGGGAAAGAGGCTGGGTGTGTGGAGGAGGGGCACGGAGGCCAGGCCAGGAGCAGGGAGGCGGGCAGGCAGGCTGGCGTTCAAAGGGGAGGAAAGCCCCCCCCCCCCGCAGAGCTGCTGCCTGTGCCTGGCTGCGGGGAGGCTGCGGAGTGGGGAACTGTTGCCCTGCTCCTCCTCCTCGCAGGGCGTGAGAAGGCGGCAGGCAGGTAAGGCAGCGCTTTTTGCTCCAACCAGGTCTCTGTAGGGCAGGCCAGCCGGCTTTTGCACTGCAGTGAAATCCTCGTCCGGGATTCTGTATCTGTCAGTGGGAGGCAGCAAGAAGAGTGCAGAGTTGCCTGCTGAACAGCACAATCCTGTGCGTGTCTCCTCAGAAGTAAGCTCCATTGAGTTCAGTGGGGTTTGCTTCCGTGTAATAGTGCATAAGGCCTTCTGTACTGGAGTGAAGCAGGCCTTAAAGGCAGGCTTCTAACGTTCTCTGTCCTGTACCTTGGGGTTCGGGGGGGGCGGGGAGAGATTGGCGTGCCAGCGTCTTGCTCTGCGGCCTCTACGTTGCATTTTACCAGTGGGGCAACGACAGGAGCGTGTCTGTGGATTTGCTCATGAACTACGGAGATTTCTCAGAATTCATTTACTGGTTTGTTAGAAATTGTCTTGGCGTTGTTGGCAGGGAACACTGGACATCACAAAGCAATGTTTGGGAGGAGGAGAAGCAATTAAGGCCAGCAGCCAGGCTTGCGACTGAGACAGGGGCCTGTATGAGAGTCTGAAAAAGGAGAATCTTTGCTTTTAGTCTTTTTCATTTCCAACCTTGAGGACTAGAATCTCTTACCTAAGTGAAAGCGGGAACGTGGGGACTGTGGAAGCCAGCAAACCTTGCATTGGAAGTGCTACTCCAAGTCTTATGTATTCATTTATTTCTAAAAGCGTGAACCTGTCCTTCTGCCTAATAATGCAGTCAAGCAGCTTATGAAAAGGATTTCCAAAGAAAAACACAACATCAAAAACAGTGAAGAACCCCCCCCCCCCGAAAACAGCAGCAGATTAAAACGCTCATCAGAGGGGCAGCCTGATGGCAGCCTCCAGGCCTTGCGGGGAGGGGGGGAGAGGGTCTGCACAGGAGGCATGCTTCCGGCAACCAGGGCAGGGAGGAAGGCCTCAGTGGGCCAAAGAGGCCTTGAGCAGACTGGTCAACTTAGCCAGGCGCTGCCTGTGCCTTGTATGCCCCCCTCTCCATTCTGGCTCTCCCCCTTTCTTGCTCCCGGCTCCGATGCTTCCCTCCCTCCCTCCCTCCCTCCCTCCCAGGGACATCTTGCAACATGTCACACCAGCATTCCAACTGGGAGCGCGATTTCTTTGGAGCGAGATAAGGCTTATCTGGGAGAAGAGCTTGTTTCAGCTCCTCCTGAAATCTGCAGGAGGGCTGAAGAGAAACGGGCCTGGCTGAGGCTTGGGAAGGGAAAAGAAGCAAACCCCAGTTGGCACGGGCAAGCGACTTGCAGGAAACGGCTTTTCGTTCTCGGGCGCAGCTGCTGCTTCTGGGGCGGAACGCAGTGCCGACAGCAGAACAGCCTGTCCTGTGGGTGAGGCAGGGAATTTAAATAGGCAAATGAAGCCCCATTACCTGGGAGCCAGTTTTGACATCCCTTGGCCTGGAGCTGAGCCCTGCGCAGGTGGGGATAAAACTGCCAAGCTGGCTCCCGGCTTGGCGACAGCAGGGTTTTGTGGAATGCCACCTCAGCGGGTTTGAAGCAGTCTGGGAGGAACATCTCGGAAGCTCCTGCCTAAGGCAAAGACACCCACGTTCTGCTGAGAGGGGACCTTGCGCGACTTGAAACAGAGGGTGGAGAGTGATGATCAGTGGGCTGCCGGCACTCTCTTTCAGCGCTAATTGGAGGAAAGGATCCCAAAATAGTGAAGCCCAGGCAAATTTTCCTGCCTTGCAAACTAGGACAAATTGTCAGGGTTTGAGGTTCCTCCGCAGAAAGAGGAGGTCTGAAATGGTCTCGGAAAGGCCAGAGTGCAGGAGCCTTCCCTTCCCTCCCTGGAGAGAAGTGCGTTTCGTTAAGAAAAGGAGTCTGAGCACCGCAGGCTGCCCCCTGTGGGGCTTGGACAGGCAGTGCTCCTCTAGGGGTGCTGGTTTGCAGGTGGGGGCTACACTGGCTGGGATGCGTGGGATGGATTTTCGGTTTTTTCCTCGCTGGCTGCTTGAAACGTGTGCCACTGTGTTGGGCTTCTACATTTGCTTGCTTGTACAGTATTGAACCAGGGCTTAGACTTGTTGCATTTAACCTTTGAGCTTTCTGAAGAGTCAAAAAGGCAGAATTTAAATGCATGAAATAAACAAATGGCTTCAGTGCGGGTCCTGGCGGTCCCCAGGAGCATGGAGTTCACTTCCCTCAGGCATGTCTACACTGCGCTATGGATTTCCAGTCAGTGGACCATCCAGGAGCCTAGGAACGTGGTCCTGTGCAGGGGCCAGGGCGGTCTCCAAAAGAATTCTCTGAACGCTTGCTCAGAGCAGGTGGGAAGCCCGGCCAAAAACACCGTCTCGGACCGGTGTCGGTTCTGCAGTAGCCACACACGCTTCGAAGTTGACACGGGCCCTCTTGGAGGCTGCCTCAGCCCACGCGACATTCAGCCTCCCAAGCTGCGATCCGCCTTCAGTCCTCGGCAGACGAGCTGGCACCTGGTGCTTGGTTTTTCTGTTTATCTCCTCTGGCTTGAACGCCTTGGGGAGCCAACGGCTCTAGCCAGACTGGGAACACGTTGGCGGCGGCAGTGGCAGCAGCACAGAGAACGGAGGCATTGTGAGATCTCTCGGGCCACGGGCATCAGCTGAGCATCACGTGCTGTTCTGAGCATGCACAGAGGGGCAGCGAGGGGTGGAGAAAGCCCCAAGGAAGAGGGCTTTGCGGGGCGAGAGGCCCAGGGTGCCCGTGGCTCAGGGCCGTCCTGTATTTGTGCACAAACATTTCTTTCTCCGGTAATGAAAAATTACCGGGAAGGGGTGATTAGGGGATTCTGGCCCGCAGCTGAATTGGGGGGGTCCTGCTGAGCACTGGCTTCCAAGGTATAATTATCCCGAGGGGGGTTGTCAAGGGGAAAGGAGGCTGGATTTGGCGCTTGAACAGGGACTAGCAGAAAATTCATCGGAGCTATTAACTGGTAATTACAGAGCACCAAAGTAGCAGGCCCAGAGTCTGGTGTCTGCGGAAGAGCCGGGGATGAAAGGCAGCGGTAATTGCGAATTACGGAATCCGCAGGAGGCAGGCAGAGCCCTGATAAGTAATGCTTCTTGAACCGTTTATTGGGCACTGGGAGGGAGAGGCTGGAGGGGAGGGACACAGACACCAGTGCCCGGAGGCGAAGGCGCAGGAGAAGCCGGCCTTTGAGGTGCGTTTTCAGGGAGCCTCAGGAGGACCCTCCTGAATCCCGTCGTCGCATGGATCAGGCACGGTGTTCTGTTCTCTCCAGCGGCCAGCCAGGTGCCTCTGGGGAAGCCGTGAGGAGGACTGGCCTTTTCCTGCCACTGCTGTCCTGGCCGACACCTGCTCAGCATGAAGCTGCGGGTAGACCCTCCTCCTAGCCGTGAATGTGTCTCGTGCCCAGTGATGTCATGCAGGGGGAACGCGGGGGAACTCAGTTCCACTAGTTAAAATTAGGGCTGACTCCGCCCACTTCACTCTCCCTCCTCCCCCCTCCCAATTCCTCTGCAAAGAGCTTTTCTTCTTGGTTGGCCGGCACTCAGAGGGTTAAAGGCAGTGATGTCATTCAGGGGGAACGGACCAGAACGGGCGTTCCGGATCCTAACGGGCTCCGTGGCTGGTTCCGGGTTCCCGACAAGTGCCCATCAAAAGTGAGTTCCTGTTCCTAAATCATTTGAATGACACCACTGCTCCCGCTCTGATAACAGGACCCAGAATGTGCAGCCCTGGAGCTGACGGCTGGAGCATCTGCCTGGGCAGGAGGGCTGTATCCGGGCAGCTGGGGGAAGTGGGCAGCTTGTGAGGGCAGAGGAGCTCCGGTCAGGGCCCCGCAGCAGGACTCCTCTGCTCCCAGACTGGCACGTCCTCACCGTGGCCGCAAGCTGCAAGCCGTGTGGATAGGGCCGCCCATCCGTGCCCTCCGCTGCCCTCCTCCCGTTTCCTCCAGCCAGGACAGTCCCCAAACGACTCTTGACGCGGCATAGAAACGGGCACCCAGCCAAAGGCCAGGCTGAAGACCCAATGCCTGCGGTCAGAATGGAGGTTCCCAAGCACACCGCACAGTACGGCACATGACTCCCACGTGTGGCGAGGCGTGCACTTGTGCCTCCCGGTCCGTGTACTGTACATCAGTCGCCGTGTGTTGACTGAAGGCTCACCATGTTCCTCTTGTGCTGCGGGGCGACAGTTGATCTGTGGCTGGCCTTGGGAGTCAGGCTGAGTAAGGGGCCTGATCTCAAATCAGAGGAGGAATCTCTCCCTCTGCCCAGGAGCTCTTCCTTGGGGTGTGCGTGTGTGTGTGTGTGTGTGTGTGTGTGTGTTGCAGCTAACTCCTCTAGCAGAGTCCATCGTGGGCTATAGGCCATGATGGATTGTGCAACCTCCTTACAAAGGTGGTGGGCTACTGGTATCGGGTGCAAGGGAGTGGCAACAGGATCCAAGTATCTTGTTGTCTCGTGCCTCCCTGGGGCACCTGGTGGGCCGCTGTGAGATACAGGAAGCTGGACTAGATGGGCCTTTGGCCTGATCCAGCAGGGCTCTTCTTATGTTCTTATGTTCTTATGAATAGTGGCAAAAGTGGGGGCACACGGGGAGCGGGGAAGAGTCTGCAAGAGAGGAAACAGCCCCTGGTTTCTAGGCAGAACCAGGCTGCAGTGGGAGGGGGGGAGTGTAGGAATCACTCCTGGCCATGTGATTTCTCTCCAGGCAGCTCCTGGCTCTCCTTCCTTGCCCAGCAAACCGGCACGAGAACCTCCCCCTCCCCCCCCCGTCGCCTTCCATCCGCCAGTGACCTGCATGTGCAGCTTCCGTTCCCGGCTGTTCTTGAAATGAGCGCGCATGAGCTGATCGTGCCCACGAGAGCCCATTCAGTGGTCGCGAGTGCCGGCTTAGTCCCTGCTTGGGTAGTGAGGGCCGGAGGGCCCGGGCTGAGGGCACGTCCAGTGACCCCCAGGGTCGGAGGGGGAGAGAAGGGGTGGCAGCCGCGCACTAAGCACTGCCCCACGTTGGCCCTTCCTCTCCCGGGGCAGGCTGGTCAGGCGGGGGCCTCTCAGCCCTTTCCCCACGGCCTGGCCTCTTGCCGCCACTGCCAGCTCCGCAGCCCTGGCCCCAGAGCCCCGCTGAGCCAGGGGACCTGTTGCTGCCGGGTTCTCTGCTTTGATGGCGATGCCCTCTTGGCGGGACCAGGGGGTTCCTTTTGGGCATTTCCAGTCCTTGTGTGCTGTGAATATTCGGTGACTCGCGAGAAAGAACAACCCTCTGGGGGGCCAACCGTGGAGCCAGGCTGGGCCTTGTGTACTCTCTGCATACGTGCAAAATGAATTCCGGGCCGGCACTGGTGGAAAAAACACTGAGGTCCACAGAGCTGCCTGCGTTGATGCAGGGCAAACACCTCTGCATCTACTTGCTAGCTTTGCACTGTTTATTGCCGTCTTGCTAAGCCACAGGGAAGGGAGGGAGGGCTGCGTAGCAGTCTGAATCCCCAACTTCTAAGCACAGAAGTCCTGCCCCCAGGAAGATTTCTGCCCAGGGATTGCACTTCCGAATTTATTCACTTAACTCGGGCTTAAGGGCTGCTAACCGAACCACGAAAGCTGTCGTTCTCCACGAAAGTGTGGCTGACGCCAAGCTCGCACTTTGGAGGCAAGACGCGGCTCGCAATCTCACAGGCATCTGCAGTTTGGTCAAGTGGGCTCATGGACTGAAGATGCTGGCAGGCATAAGGCTGGGTTTTGATTGCTTTTGCAGTCCAGGTCTTGATCTCTCTGTTGTGCCATGCTGGCTTTCTTTGCAGTGACAGTGACAGTTTAGGTCCAGCTTACGCCAGCGAGCGAGTTTGGCTTTGCTCTCCTGGAAACAGAGAGAAAGGGGTTTGAGGGCCAAACTGGCTTAGGTGCCAAGCTACTATATACCGAGTCCCCTGCTTATGGAGAGGCTAAGTTTGGGAGGTTTATGTGTCCCTTGAAACCCATGTCCGTCAGAACGACCCGTTGTTACTGGCCCAGCACTTGCGCACCTGCGTGGAAGCACCAGCGAAGGGCACACTGCCCCTGTGAGAAGGCATGGGTGCAGCCAGTCACAGCTTGGGGTGTGCGTGTGTATAGGCCTCCTGGCCACCGTGAGTGTGGGGAGAAGCGCTCGGGGTTCTGTGCAGGGCAGGCCCGTTTCCGTGGGCAGGGAACACACAAGGAGCCCCCTTGTCGAGGGGGCGGCGTCTCCCCAAGGGAATAGCTCTTTGCAGTCCTGCCAAAGGCCTCCCCGGGTGGCAAGAGCGGCTGAGTCCTGTGTCTTGCCCCAGGTGGGGTCTCCATCACACAGCGAGGCCCCAATCCGCGTTGTCATTGCCCTCTGCTCAGGCCTGGCTTGTCCCATGCTGGGGGGCTCTCCAGCCTCTGGCCCTGCCTGCCGCACACGCCGAGGAGGGAGGCTGCTTTCCGCGGTGCTTGCGACGCTGCTCCTGGGAGAGTCCGTCCCCAGGGATCCGTGCCCAGCAGCGTTGCTTCTGAGGCAGGGGCTGCGACTCTGGCGTGCCGGGGGGTGGGTGGGTGGGTGGGGAGCCCCCAAGGGGAGGGGCTTCCTGCGCAGTATCTGGGAGAGGAGGAGCCGCTGAAACGGCACCCCTCGGAGGCTCCGACTGGTGGCCCCCCTCGGGCATGCCAAGCGTGGGGCTGCAGCAAGGGAGGGCTTTGGCGGACCAGGAGCCAGTCTGGCTGGTGCAGGGGAAGGGCAGGCGAACGCTGGGCAGCCCCAGAAGCCTGGAGAGTGGGGGGGGGTGAGTCTGTTCGGAGCTGCCCTGGGCAGAGGTCTTGGAATATGCCGCCAGCTGGGATACGGGGGTGTGGGCTGACCCACGCTGCCCTCCGAGTTCGGGGTCAGGAAGCAGAGAGGGGCGTGCCCCCTGTTTCCGGAAGGACTTCCCTAGGACTCGGCTTTGGCCCTTGCCAGAGACGGGGGCTCCCGCTCCCTCCCACCCCAACTGTGCCGCCACCGGTCCAGGATGCAGCACAGAATGTTGAAGGGTTTTTTCGTAGACTGCAGTGCCCAAAGTGTGTCTGGGCTCCAGTGAGTGACCCTCTCAGCTGTGTGGGTCTGCCCCACGGACCGGGGGAGGCTGTTGCTCTGGCGCCCCTGGCAGCACAGCCCGGGGAAAGGGAGTGTGCGCCGTGGGGCATCTCCTGGTCCGGGCTGCCCGCCTCCTGCCCGCCCAGGTTTGCATGAAAGCGCAAGGCGGACGTGGGCTCTGATACGCCACAGCGGAGCTACTGGGGCCGCCCGGAGTTCTCCCCGAATCCAGGGTGCTCTGCGGGAAATTCCAGCCCTGGGCCAGCCTCTGTTCAGGCCAAGCCGGTCTTCCGCCCGCCTGCAAACAGATGGAGGAACCGTGAGCTGCCCTCAGGGCCGAACTGTGTCAGCGCTTTGATTTCCGTCACGCGGCTCCGTGCAAGGGACGAGTGAAGCTGGAAGGCAGCCCTGCTGCAGCGGCGTTTGATGTATTGTTCGGGGCTCTCGCCCGTCTCTTTGGGGATGTGTTCTCTGAAAAGGTTCAGGGCTTTGTGTGCAGGCAGATTGTTCCTGGCAACTGGCAACTCCCACTGGGTGGCAAGAGGCGGAGATCCTGCAAATGGCTCTTGAAAGCCGCTTGCGTTGTTCCTGCCGGGGGTTTCTTCCCTGATCTGTCTGCAGAAGCAGGGGCTCTCTCGGTGGCCAGGCCTGGCCCCTGGGCCGCAGCTGGGGCCGCCGCCCGAGGGAGTCGCAGGACCCCGCCTGGCTGCCCTGCTGACTCTGGGGTAGCGGGGGCCGGGCTCCCCTTGCCTCCAGCACCAGGCCTGTCCTTTTCCCGGGCTTTGCCTCTCTCCCTGCCTTCAGTCTCTGCTCTCACGTGCGTGTGCCCTCGCGTGTGTGTCGGAATTCCCACTGGAACGCGGAGACCCACACATCAGGGCTTCAGGGACTGGCCCCTGGTGCCTGACTGTTGTTACCACCAGCCGGGTAACCAAGCAGGACGAGCTGCTCTTTCCCCCCCCCGGGGTGGCTTGACTCCTGCTGCCCCCGGGTGGTGCATTCTTGCATTCCCACACATCTGGGGGGTGGGGCAGCCTACTGGTGTGCAAGTGGGAAGAGTACTGGATGGGTTGGGAGGTGCTCTCTTTCGGCCTTGTGTTTGTTCTGCACGTGCAGGTGTGTGTGTGTGTGTGAGAGAGAGAGAGAGAGAGAGAGACACAGAGAGGACTCCCAGGAGGCAGGGTGTACAATGTACAGCACTGAGCACCTCGAGCACGTTCTCTGCATTGAGTAGACTGAGGCGGTGGAGTGAACCCTTCATGCTGCAGGTGGTGGCTCCCATATTTGAATGCTCCTCTATGGGGGGGATGGGACTCCTTGCTTGTAGAAAACTAGCACATCAGAGAGTGGGTGGGCTAAAATTTCTTTCCCTAATCATGCCAGCTCTCTAGTCCAACAGTGCCTGGTTTGGTTTGGTTTTTTAAAGGCGGGGGTGCCTCCAAAAAATGGGATCACCTGCTGCTGTTTGAAGTGGTGCAAGCGGTCCTTCTGTATGTGTGAGCCCAGGCTGAGACCCTCCCTTCCCCTTGCAGGAATGCAGAGCAGGACACGGACGACAAAGGCAGAGAGAGGTCTTCTTAATTCAGCAGTTTTTCTGTTGTCTTCCTCCCCTGTTTTCACAAATGTAGCCCCTCCCCCTGGATGTCACGTGGGGTGAGAATGGGGCAGATAAAGAACTCTCCCAGCCCTCCTGTCCAGCTGCCTGAGGAGCTGCCCTTTGTCTCCCGTGGTGGTGGTGGGGTCCTGCACTCTCCTTTTTCAGCTTTGGGTCGCCACAGGTGCCACTTCTCCCCCTCCGCCACGCCCCAGCCCCAGCCTAGCCGTTAACCCCGCGTGTGTTTTGAATGCCGAGTTTTGACTCTCTGGGACGATGCGACTGAACTCCTTCTCTCCCAGTGACCTGGATTCTTCTTTTCATTGTTTCAGGCATGAGCCATGAGCCAAAGTCACCTTCTCTAGGAATGCTCTCAACCGCGACCCGGACCACCGCCACCGTCAGCCCCCTGACCCCTTCTCCTCTCAATGGCTCCCTTGTGCCCAGCGGCAGCCCAGCAGCCAGCAGCACTTTGTCAGTCCAGGCAGCGCCCTCCTCCAGCTTTGCAGCCGCCCTGCGCAAGCTTGCCAAACAGGCCGAGGAACCCAGAGGTAAGAGCGAGGGAGGCTGTGGCCCTTGTCCCAGAAGGGGAGCCAGGCAGGAGGGAGACATGCGGCCAGTGATGTCATGCAGGGGGAACGTGGGGGAACTCAGTTCCACTAGTTAAAATTAGGGCTGACTCCGCCCACTTCACTCTCCCTCCTCCAATTCCTCTGCAAAGAGCTTCTCTACTTGGTTGGCCGGCACTCGGAGGGTTAAAGGGAGCGACTCCGGATTCCTAGGGGGGTGAAGGCAGTGATGTCATTCAGGGGGAACGGACCAGAACGGGCGTTCCGGATCCTAACGGGCTCCGTGGCTGGTTCCGGGTTCCCGACAAGTGCCAATCAAAAGTGAGTTCCTGTTCCTAAATCATTTGAATGACACCACTGCGCGCAGCCCTTCGCGAGAGGCAGGGAAGGAGCGCAGCCCTGAGCCCAGTGGCGCGGCACCTTGCAGGCTCTGACCCGGACACTCCAGGGTCCTTGGTGTGTTTGCACGAGGCTTTCCAGAGTTTGCTTTAGCAAAGGAGAGAGAACAGCGTTGCACACTTCTGAGTGACGAGGAGGCGGTGGCCAAGGCAGCGGAAGAGGTCCAAGGTGGTCGGGTGAGGAGCCGAGGTCAGGCAGGAGGAGTCCAGTGGCCGTGAGGGGGACTGGGACGGACCTGGTGGGTGGGCTTGAAGGGTGAAGGGGCTTGAGAAGCGGGAGGGGGGTCTTGCCTGGCCGCCAAGCGCTGCCACTTCACGCCTTCCTGCTTTCCGGGCACTGCTTGCCTCCGTCCCACGGCAGGCTCAGGCTGGTGGTTTTGTGCACGTCCCGTCCCGCCGCCTCTCGCTCTCTTGTGCCCATGTCCTTGGTCAGGGTGCTTTGCTTTTCCTTCCCTGAGCCAGGCGCGGTGGGGGTTTCTCCTGGGAATTATGCTGGAGCCTGTCAGGACAGGCCTTTTCCAGAGCCCAGCGTTCGTTTTTATTGTTTTTGCACCGAGAGGCAGGACTGAGCTGGGTGCACCGCCTGTGGGACCGTCTGCATCTAGCTGGGCAGAGAAAGCAAAGCTTTCAGGGCCTGCATTTCCAGTTCGAGGGTAGGCATCCCCTGGCGCGTGACTGTTTGCAGAGGGCAAGCTCCCACGCCGGACCTCCCGGCTGGTCAGGGCCTGGCAGCTCCTTCGGCCAACCGCGCCTGTCTCCGGCCAGCCCCCGACACCCCCTCCTCTTTCCGCTAAGGCACTCGTTTTATTTTTAGCCGTCGGATTTTGTTCTCCCCCCTGCCGCTTGACGGGCTAATGTCTTTCCTCAGCATTGTGTCTCGAGGGGGCAGTTTAAAAATTCAATTCAGACGGAGTAATCCAAATGCCATATCATTTGCTGTACCCCGAGAGAAAGTCTGGCGCGAGACCGAGCGCAGGAAGGAATCCGTCCTTCTCCCTGCAAATAGGGCCTCATCGCCGCTGCCATGCTTCATTGAAGTTTTATTTTTCCTAAGGCTCCTAAATGTGTTCTTTCACCATCCGACGCGCCCCCCGCTCAATAACAGCATCCGCGGCTGCTGGGTGCCAGTGTGGGGAGCGGCACATCTGAATATTTTTCTCTTTAATGGGCTCTTTAGCGGGAGCCCGGCTGAAGGCGGGCGCCTTGAAGCCAGCGGGAGGAGGTGGAGGTAGGAATTAGCGGGGCAGCGGAGGGAGGGAGGGAGGCCTGGTTGTCGCAGAGGAGAGGGGGTGGCGCTGCCAGCACGGGCAGGAGCAGCGAGGCGTCCCGAGCCCCGGGCTGGATTTCCTGTTCATTTAAACGACTGCCTGCCTGGATCCTGGAGCCCCAACGGCTGAGGTTTCCGGCGGCTCACTGAAGGGGAATCAAAAGGAGCAGCCCCGCTAGAGGAGAGGGTTCAAACCCCTGCCTGAGCTTCTGGGGTGCCACCTTGAGAAGGTTTCACGTGGGTTAGTTATCCTTTAACACTCTTGTGGGCAAAGCCGTTGTGCTCAGAGGGACAAAAATACAGGTTTTCTGTCCTCTTGAACTGCGTTGCATGTGTGTGCGTGCGTGTACTAATCTAAGGACAAGAGGGTGTTCTTGTACTCACATGGGAATAAGCTGCATTCTTGTACTTCATGGGAATAAGCTGCATTGAACACAGTGAGACGTACTTCTGAGTAAACATGCACAGGATTGCACTGCCGGACACAGAGAGAGGGCTTTGCGTCTGTGTGTGCCCTGTGTTGATTAAGCAGGAATTGCTATGCGTCAGGGTCCTGCAGAAGGGGTAGAACAAGCTTCCACCTGCAGTGCTGCTCTCGGAGACCAAAAGGGCTCCTCTAGGGCCGTGGCCTCCTGCAGCTGGACCCAGCGCTCTAGCCCCTCCCCCCCTAAAAGAATGCTCCAGGAGTCGACACTTGGCTTCACCTGGAGAAAAGGTAGAAGAGAGCAGTGCCTTCCCGGCTCCTCCAGACCACAGCTTGTCTCTGCATGCCAGCAGCTGCTGTGGGCCTTCTGGTTTTGTGCCCTCGAAGCAGCAGCTTCCTGGCCCCCTCACAGGTCCATCCTGAGCCCGCCGCCTTTGGTGCAGAAACGGTTTGGTCCTCCGACAGGGTTGCAGCGGCTGCTTTTGTTACTCCGCCACATCTGCTCTTTCAGCAAGCGCTTCATTTTAAACAGAGGTTTCATTGTTACAGGGCAATTATCCAAATTGGAGCAGAGGAGAGTTGGCCAATTAAGGCTGGCTGCGTGTTGGTTTTGGTGCTCTTCTGCAGGTGGGGGAATTCGTGCTCCGAGGTGGGCGATGAGCTGGGCTCGTGGCTCAGCCGACAACCTGCAGACTTCCAGGACTGGGTGTGGCCTTGGGAGGCTGTTGCCTGCCAGCCAGACCAGGTTGCTGCTGCCACTGAAGCCAGGCTTCACAGCAGGACAAGAAGGGACAAAATACTTCAAAGGGAGGAGGAACTGATTTCTTTCTTGCAAGAAAGATGCAGGACACAGGGATGCTTTGAGGGCACCAGGGTCCTGCTCCATCAGACCAGAAGCCCTCCAGCCCAGCGGCCTGCTTCTCACAATTTCTCCAAGAAGCCCTTGAGCACATGATGAAGGAAAGAGCCAGAAACGGGCATTCAGTGGTTTACTGCACTAGAATATGGAAGTTCTATATAGCAGTCGTTACTTGCAGCCTTTAAGATGCATTGTCCTGACTTGCATGTCCTTCATCCCATTTGCTGTTGGAGCTACCTGTGGTTAGGAGTGAGGAAAATGCACTCTGCACATGTTTACAGGCAATCTTAACGTCGCTTCACGGGCTCCAGGGCTTTGACTTAGTTTTGGGCGCTAGAGAGAGGAGGCGGTAAAGCTACAAAGCATTGCGGAGACCTCAGACAAGGTGCGGGTGAGAGACAGGCCAGTCTAATCAAGGCATTAAATGCTGCAAGCAGAGGAGAGGTAGACTTTTAAGAGAGGCAGAGAATGTATTATTGTGGTGGAAAATTGCCCATCCTTTCTGCAGAGAACGTTAATCTGGATAATGGGAACAGCCTCCCACCCTTTCCCCTCCACCCGAAGGGGAAATCAATTTGTGAACCTCTATAGATAAGAAGGTACCTCCCCATTCCACCTCTTTCCCCTCCCCAATTTTCTCCACTTGGTTTTTTTTCCTCCCCTTTCTTCGTTCTTCTCTCCTGCGGCTTACTGTTTAGCCCATCAAAAGCGACATTGGTGGATTTTGACATTGATTTCCTGACGCTTGAATCTTCTCTCCGACTCCGGTTCCTTCTCAGGGATGCAGTAATTTTCCGTGCAAGCTATACACAAATATCTGCCCCAGCAAAATTTGGTTGATGATGAAAAGCTGTGGTGGGTTTTTCTTCTCCGTTGATTTAGATTTAACTGCTGTATAATTTGATTGCAAAAAATCCCTTTTGCTGTCTTCAGAGTTCTCCGCCTGTCTGGCTTCTGAAGATGGATCATCTTGGAGATGCTTAATATGAGATTATGAATATTGGGAAGCTCTGAGGAGCCAAGAGAGGAGTGTAAAACAAGGGAGTGTGGAGGTTTGCATAGCAGAGACGGTGCTTTGGCTGGCTGGTGGGTGGGTGGGGGCTGCTTTCCAAGGAGTGTGGAGGACCTGGGGAAATGGAGCTTGCAAGAAAGGTCCAGAGAATGCTGGCCCAGGTTTTCATCTACAAACCCTCTGTGTGTGCCCAAAGTATAGCCCTGAATATTTCATCCCCCTCGCCAGTGAGGACCACAATTAAGCCCATCTAGCCCAGCTTCCTGCATCTCCCAGTGGTCCACCAGATGCCTCAGGGAGCACACAAGACAACAAGATGCCTGCATCCCATTGCCACTCCCCTGCACCTGGCATTCCAAGGTAAATTCCAGTTGTGTCTCAGTATCCACTAACATTTCATTCTGGGGCACCCCTCAGATACCAAAAAGTGTGTTAAATAAAAGCAGTTAAAACACAAGTCACGCAGTCAATTAGAACTGCTATTTACAACTCACTCTGAAAAAATGACCCCCTCCCTTCGCCCTCTCTCACTGAAGAATGGAATGTGAAAATGATTAATTACTTCTGCATTCCATTCTTCAGCAAGTGAGGGACTCAGAGTGAACTGTCCTAATGCTCTGACTCCCTGGCCGATTCCTTAGCAAAGCGGTTTTAAAATGAGGATGTGTTTTTCCCCCCCAGAGCTCAGCAGCTTCCTTCTTGATATAGTGGCCATCAAAGTTGAGTCAAACCAGTGTATTAAAAATCTTGGACCTTTACTTTGTTTGGGAAGGGTGAATAACGCCACTGGTGAAGACGGCCAGCAAGCAATGGTAGACCTATTGCTGTTTCCACACTCACGATGGCCGGGGGACTAAGTAAACCGGGTGACACAAGAGGCCAGGGGCTGTGGATGCATTTTGACCTCTGGTTTCTGCTTTGCGTGTGGATGTAGTGTGAGCATAGTCAGGGATATCAGGGATAATCAGGGATAGTGGAGAGATCCTAAGCGGCCCAGATGAGGGACACTTGGGGAAGTGGTCGGGGTCCGCAGCACAGGGGGGGGCCCCCCGAGGTCAGTCCCTGACGATCTCCTGTGATAGGGTCTCAGACTGCAGATGATAGAAGATCTGTGGAAGACTCCACTGGTCAGCGTGAAGAGTGCTGAGTTGGGGGGACCAATTGTCTCATTCAGTGCAAGAGGGCTTGGGTGCTGTGGGGCGAGGAGAGCACAGCCTCCCTGCCTCCCCCCCCCCAATAAGGCATGCCAGCAGAGGAAGAGGCTGTTTGGAGAGGAGCGCCCTGTGCCTGCTCTCATCCGGACAAGCCTGATGTGCGCGCAGAGTTGGCTGAGCCTGTCCGGAAGCTCCAGGTGTGGTCCAAAGAGCCTTCAGGGAGCCAGGCTGAGCGCGAAGACCCGCCTGACCTCCTGACCGAGCTTTTGCCCCCCCCCCCCTTGTCAGCAGTGCTGCTCAGCACTGAGTGGGGGGAGCACTGTGGGGGCTGTGCCCAGCGGGGACGGGAGTGGCGCGGCTTCCTTGCAATTTCCACCCCCTTTCATCGCCAAAGGGAAGAGAGCCGCACAGCCTCTGAAGCGGCAGGGAGGGCGTGCGTGTGCGTGTGCGCGCGTGTGGCGTCCGTGCCAGCCGAGAGCCAGGGCCTTCCAGAAACAGGAAGCTGCTTAACATATTTATTGATATCAAATGGATGTTAATTGAGTTCTGGGAGCTCTCGGATTCGGTGCAGAGTTCAAAGTGATTTTTGTGCGCCTGTGTGGGCGGGTTGGTGCTGCAGGGAGTGTGTTAAAAAGAAATGGGCCCCCAGGAAGAGTCAGGTTGCAGGGCAGGGGGCCGAACGTCTACCCTGTGTGCCCCCTGGGGACACCGGAGCAGGAATCTTTGGGAGGGAGAAGAGGTGCCTTAACCCCCCCCCCTTCTTCAATTGTTCTGTGCTACTTTGAGCACGAGGAATGGCAGGAGAGTTTGGCAGGAGAGCAACTCGTTCCAGATTACAAGTTTTGTGCCGGTTGCGGGGGACTGTGTGCCTTTCTCCTCCGCTTGTGCCTTCCCAGAGGCAGCTGGTGGGTTCATGTGGGAAACAGGACTAGGCAGGCCCCATTGGCCTGATCCAGCAGAGCTGTGCTTGGAGCAGTAGCCTTGGGCGGGGGCCAGAGCAGCGAAGCCAGGCTTTTTGGGACATTTGGACACCCCTGCGGAGCACGTTTTCAAAGTCACACCGTCTGTTTTGAGCTGTGTTTCTCCAGCTGTGAAGGGCAACTGTGGCAATCTACTCCAGAGATAAGAGGATGCGTTTAACGCAAGAGAGTGCTCCATCATTGTTAAGCCCTGCACATGGACGCATTCCACAGAGCACCCACCGCGAGGGAGAAGCACTGCTTTGCTCAGCTCTCGCCTGAGGCCGCTCTTGTGGTTACAACAGGAAACCATCACAGGTCCTTCCCCATCTCCGTTTCCCTCCCCGTGGTCTCCTTTGTGTCCGTCTAGACTGTAAACGCCTCGGGGCAGGGATCCATTCTGTGTAAAATGCCGTGTCCATTGATAGCCCTGTGTGAATACTATATTGATAAATCATCACCTGCTGATCCCAGCTAGCCGGACACTCAGTAGGCCCAGTCTGGCATGGACGGTCTGTGGGGAGGCAAGGAGCCTGGGAGTCCCAGAAGCAGCCGCGGGGAACACTTTTCCCAGCTCCCTCTCACCTACCTCATGCCAGGCCGAAGCTGTCAGCGGGCTCCAGTCGGGGACCTCCTCTGCCTGGCATGCAAGTGGAAGGGCCAAGAGGTTGCACAAGTGAGTTCTTGGGAGGGGGGGGGTGGATTTGGACCAGCGCCAGACGGGAGCTGTACCTGCTCTGTCCCGGCATTCTCTTGCAAGGGCAGGCACTGAGGGCGCTGGAGTTTGCTGCGGGGCTCCTTGGTTTCAGCCTGGAGTGGCTGCAAGGAAAGGAGCAGCACCTGTGGGGGGGGGGAAAGGGCAGCTGTGCGGCTGGGTCGTGTCAGGGTGGCCTGGCGCCCCAGCAGGGGTGGGCAGGGTTCCAAGCGGGTCTGGTGCATGTGGAAGGCAGCATTCCCTCTTGCGGCAGGCGCCGGAATATGCCCAGCCAGGCCCCGCAGGTCCAGGGTTGTGAAAGGGGAGGCTTCGGGCCAGGGGGTGTGGCCTCCCGTCCGGCTTGAGCCCAGGTTCCTTCGCTAGGCAGCAACTGCGCTGGCAGAGCGGAACTGCTTGTGGCCTCCGAGCCGCGCCAGGTGTGCCCTCCTCGTTCTGGGCTGCCAGTCTGGGACGGCCCCTTCCTTTTCGACCAAGGAGCAGCTCCGTTCCAACCGGGCGAGCAGAGCAAGTCCCAAGGCAGGTCCCGGAGACCTCGCCTGCCCCCCTCCTGGGCTCAGGCCCTTCCTGGGCGGTTTCCTCCCTGCCCCCCCCCCCGCCCGCCTCGGCTGGCTTGGTCCGGGTCTCAGCTGTTAATTACCTTTGCCTGTCAGCCCTGCCTGCTAATCTGCCATCACGGAGTGGGAAGCAGGAGGTCAGACAACAAAGGTGACACTGTCACGCCGCGCCTCTTGTCATCTCCAAGCCAGATTAGTTTCATTGACTAACTCCTGGCTGAATACCGCCAGTTAATTATAACGATCACAAACCCTCCCATTTCCAAGCCACACAGCTAGAATTAAGGGTTCTGAAGTGAGACTTTAGCTTCATTAATTGCCTGGCTCTTTGTGATGCTATTGATTGATAAGGCTCTCTGGTGGTGAGTAATGGCTCCCCAGCTCAGAGGGGATTAAGCCTGCTAATTGTTGTCGGCCCGGCACTGACAAGATAGACTTCAGTGGGTGTCAAATCCATATCGCGGCTGCCTTTGTCACGAGCAGCATCCGTGCGGGAATGGAGGGGCTGCGCCAGAGCCCAGGGGTAATGAAGGCAGCCTCGTGGCTGCGGAACAGCACCCTGCCCTTCTCTGGCACGCTCTCCGGCCTCCTTCCTCGCCGCGCTTGCTCTGAAATGGCGCTGTGCACTGGGGAGAGGGTGCCTCTCGCTTCCCCATCTGCTGTCTGCTCCGGAGATGCGGCAAGTGCTGAGTGTTCAAACCAGGAGGAAGGAGTCAGGTTTTCCGGGCCCATTTTGCTGTTTCCGTTGGGCTGTGAACTAAAGGCCAGGTGGGCCGCGGATGGGGGTTTTGGTCGCAGGCCGCTCGTGGGGGAAGGGCTCTTGCCTGCCTTTTGCTTGCCAGGGGGGGCCTGTTTGTGGCTGCTCTCCTTGTGGCTGACCTCTGGGGATGCCCTTTGGCCCAGGCCAAGACCTTGGGCTGCACTGAAGGCTCTTTCGCCCGTGCAGCCGAGAAGGTGGCCTGAGGCTCTGGACCTGTTAGTCCGCAGCAGCAAAAACCGCACGCTGCCTTCAGTTTGGCAGCCTCTGCGGTGCCCTAGGATGCTGGGCTTGGACAGACGGCAGCCCCCTGAAGCGGCCGGCTTGACCCTGGTGATTGCCAGACTCCCACACCTGAGCGTTAGGCAAGGGGCTGCAGCTGCGCTTGGCAGAAACATGTCAGCCGACTTGGGCTTCTTCTTGGGGCGAACGTTTTGTCCAGGGGGGTCCGTCTGTCTCCAAACTGCCACTTGGCGTGTCCTGCGCTGGAGTTGGGGCTGAAAACGAGAGGAAGCCAGTTTGCCACCCGTCCTAGGGAGGGGGTTTCAGTAGCCGAGGAGGCCGCCTTTCCCTGAGTCACTGGGCCGTCCAGCTCAGTACTGACCTGCAGCACTCCTCCGGGCAGCGGCGTCATGCAGCTGGAACGCTGGGCGGGAGGAACGGGTGAGCGGCAGCCCGCCCGTTGCGTACCGCTCCGTTTCGCCGTCTTCCCCGCCCCCACGGGAGGAACGGGTGAG
>JAJKFI010039662.1:49965-71556 GCA_029204185.1 Lerista edwardsae | reverse complement strand
GAGGCCTACATGCTGACTTAGGCCTAGAAGTCCTTTTTCCCCTATGCTATTGCTTGAGGGAGGCCTGAGGCCTACATGCTGACTTAGGCCTAGAAGACCTTTTTTCCGTATGCTACGAGGGAGGCCTGAAACCTACATGCGATTTAGGCCTAGAAGACCTGATCCCTGTACTACGGCATGAGGGAGGCCTGAGCCTTACATGCTGATTTAGGCTGGGTAGGCCTTTTTTCCCCTGTGCTGCTATATGAGGGAGGCCTGAGGTCTACATGCAGACTTGGGTCCTGCAAGTTTCTTTTTCCCTGTGCTACTGCTTCCTTCTTTGGCCTACAGGCCAACTAAGCCTGGCAGGGGCTCCTGATAGGAGTGACAAACAGAAAGGAGGGCATCCAGCATCAGCAGACTCAGAGCCCTCACGGTTTTTGGCAGGAAAGATGGCTATCATCTTGCCAGTGCTTCTCTGTAGCCAACCCTGCCAGCACAACAGCCCAGGAGGGCCCAGCTTTGGCACGCATTAATCACAACAGCTGTGACAAAGCTGGGAAAGAGCCGCAGAGACCCCGATCCACCTCACCCGCCCCCACCCCACCTGGCTTGGTAGGGTCTGGCAGGCCCGCACACCAGTGGTGTCATTCTGTAACGAACTAACGGAACGGTGGGCGGGACTTACCGCCTGATTGGCTGCGCGGGTCTGACGTGTCGCCACTGTTCCGAGCCCCGCGCGGGCACCCCTGGCTTCGGAGGGGGTGCCCGCTTGCCTGGGTGGCGCGCTGGGTGCTGCGGAGAGCCGCGGAGGGGCGCGCCACCCGGAAGAAGCCCTCCGCGGCGGAACAGCAGGCGGCGACGCGTCGCGGGGCCCCTGTCAATCAAGGGGTAAGTCCCGCCTGCGTTCCGGTAGTTAATTATAGAATGACACCACTGCCGCACACTCAGCGCCTTTCCTCACGGGGGCCTTGCCCAACACACCCCATCTGTGGCCTGCCCTTCTCACCCTTTGCTTTTGAGGACTGGGTGGAGTGAGGTAGAGGGAGAACATGGCAAGCCCGGCAGCAACTGACCCAGCATCCAGGTATGGCACTGGGGATGGGGTGGGGGCAATCCCAGCCAGGCAGACCCCCTCCCCAATCCAGTCTTCCACTGACACTGGGCCACTACATCCTGGCTCGATCTTGGAAAATCAGGCCAGAGTGCACCGCCTTGGTATGAGGTTTTGGCTGAGCTGCAGGCGCCAGGCTGCCAGGTATGAAGGTCCCTTTCCCTACCCACTGTGTCAGCGACACAAGTGGACTAGGGTGAAGCGCCCCAGAAAGCCCATCCCAGCCTCTCCAGGTTTGGTCTCGTGACCCCTTAATTTTGGGAGTCTGCAGTATATTATCGGGGGAGGATATCTGTAGGGTTTTCCCTCCCCCGTTCAGAGGGATCTCCTGGGTTCAATGCTTTTGGGGCCCCTTAATTAAATTCCAGGCCTGCATAGGCTATACCCAAGTCTTAAGCCAAAAGTCGCCTAGCTTCTCTCTGTGAAGCGGAATCAGAGGGCAGGTCCAGAGCAGCGAACCTCTGTGACACACTGAACCCCGATTCTCTTTTCCCATGGATTCCTGCATGGAGGATAGGGAATTTTTCTGGGGAGGCTTCAGACAGCACGCCTAATAATGCACACAGGCTGTTCCTGCAGCCTTAGTCCCTGGGCTCTTGGGAAAGGTTGCAGAGGCTTTTCACTTCCACTTCCTCTCAGCCTCTGAGAAATCGGCAGATTCTGTGTCTAACCACCACTTCTTTTTTCTAAGTTGCTGTTTCCACAGGCATCGACCAAGACGGCAGTGATGCTCTTTATCCAGAGAGCTTTGAAAACCGAGTGAAATACCCCACTACAGTCCAAACACACACACTGGTGTTTAACGCTGGTAAGCGTTATTCTCTACCAGAGAAAGTGTGGAGTTCTTAGGTGCCAGGTGCTGACATGCCTGTGGCTGCCCCTTTTTCCCCTCTCCAGTCATCATCCCATCTGAGGGAGGAGGAGGATCTTTGAAACAAAGGGTCGGAACTGTTATTTAAACAAAAACATTGAGTCTTCGGCTTTCACTCTGCATGCCTCGGCTGCCGACTCTATCCTACCGAGAGTGGCTTTCCTGCAGGTGGAAGGGCTAGTAGCTTCTGAGGCTTTGCTCCCCCAGATAGTTGAGAACCATCTAAAGAAGTTACTGTTTGCAGCAGTCTTGTTGCTGATTTCTTTTTGGATGCATTGCTATTTAACACCAGGGACATTGGTTCCAATATGGTGGCCTGGCAAAACATATGCCCTAGGTGGTTGCAATCATAGTCTCACCTAGTGGATATTCTCCTTCAAGTCCCAGGTTTTTGGTCAGGCTTGAGACCTGGTGTTAGTGGAAAATAAGTATAAATTGAAGGTCCTTTCCACAGCATGCACAAAAAGATAGAGGAACATGCAGATGCTGCCATTTGGGGCCCCTGGCTGGCTTTTCACTCAAGGGAGCAGCCAAAGCCTAAGTCACCGTGTAACAAGGCCTGTCCTTTAATAATAATAATAATAATAATAATAATAATAAATAAATAAATAAATAAATAAATAAATAAATAAAAAGCAGTTTCAGAGAGACACCTTTCAGTGGCTTCCAGATCAATCGAAGACCAGTGAAGTTCCTGATGCCAGGTTCCTTTGAAGCACTGTTTCCTATCGGCAGCCTTCTCTATCACCTTGTGCTTCATTCAGTCCATCACCACTGAGCCATGGGAGGCTGGAGGCTCTAATGGTGTCCACTAGCATGTTGGTGCCCCCCCCCCATGGCTCAACTTTGGTTTCTTTCATTGCGTCCTACATTAAATTACCTTTCCAGTGATATATAACATGATGGTATTATTCATGCATACCAGGGTTTTCACCATTTTGGCCACTAGTGTCAAGCTCAGCTTGTTGCCCCCTTAAAGCTTGTTGCCCGGGGCAGTTGCTCCTTCTTCAGCTACACCCTTGCGCTCAGCTTCCGTTCCAGGCACCACCGTGGACATCTGAAACCGTGGATACTGGGGGTGCCTTTTTAAAGATAGGGAACATCAGTGGTTTTGCCGCAACAAGGTTTTAAAAAAGGGATTTGTTTAACGTTCCCCTCTTTTAAACAGACGTCCCAGTTTCCATGGTATCTGTGGATAACTGAAACAGTGGATACCAAATCAGTGGCTATCAGGGCATACCTGTTTTCAATGCATACTGGAATTAAAAAATAAATGTACACAATTGATACCTCCAGTACATAACAAACATCGCCAAGAGGTATAAGTTTAGGGTGGAAAGGTGGGGGGAGGATTTCTCCCGTTTTTGTGCTCACCCCCTTTCCCAGCTGGGCTGTGAGCCTAAGCCTGAGTCAGAGCTGAGGGCTTCTCCACCCCATGTTCCTATTAGCTCCACCCACAGCACGGACCACAACATCCCAGAAGGCGCTACTGACCCCAGGCACATGGGTGGGAGAGCATCAGAAGAGCCCTGCTGGACCAGGCCAAGGGCCCTTCTAGTCCAGCTTCCTGGATCTCACGGGGTGGGGGGGAGAAAGTTCCTTTCTGCATTCCTTCCTTCTCTCCCTCCCCCATTTCCCACTCTGGGGAAATCACTTCTGTTAATGCTGAAGATGCCTCTTGTTAAAAAAATAAAAATAAAAGCCAAGACTGGTGCTGTCTGCAGGTGGGTTAAAATCCTGACCTTCCAACTCCAAGCCAGAAGGTGCATCAGTTCCCCCTCTGGCTCCCACCTGAGCAGTACCTGAAGCAACACACAGGGCCCAGATTCTGCGGCTGTCGCTTTGGCTCCAAGGGCGGGGCAGGGAGCAGTGGGTGGGAACTACATGGAAACGGATGGCAGCAGACTTCCAGATTTCATGGGAGGGGAACTACTGGGGAAGAGGCATTCCCTCCAGGCCACAACCTTCCTCCTGAACAAATCCTTCCTTACTGCAGAGAGGGGAGTTAAAAAAATTCACAGCACTGCCGTCCAAAGCAGTTCTCCCTCTGTTTTCCTTGTCCTTTTCCCCAAGTCCTACACAGAATGACCAGAGCAGAACGTTGGTTTCCTGTTTGCAAGCAGAGAGGCTTTTGTTGGCCGTATGTAAACTCGGCTCTGGCATCAGTGGAAGCCTTTCCCACCCTTCCATGTTGATTAAGCTTGTGGGAACAGTGCAGGCCCATCCATGAGGCCTGCTGAGACTCTTGCCTCAGGCAGCAGGCTAGCATAAGGCACCCACCACTCACTCCCAAGACCCTCCTCCCACCCCATTGCTCTGGCCTCTCCTCCAGTTCCTCTTCTGCGTTCTCCCCTTTTTCCTTTTTGAACACAGAGGATAGGAGCCTGGAGGTGCCAGAGACTGAACTTGGGCCCTTCTGCCTGCAAGCTCAGGACCCTTCCTCAACAGCCTCCACTACCACAACTCTTGCATTCGGGGGGTTTGGCTAAAGACGTGCAGGGAGGTGCAATTGCACCGGCCATCAAGCCTTAGGGCAGCAACAAAATGAGCTTTTCACTAGTGGCCACAATGGTGAAAACTTGGGTATGTATGGATAATGCCATCCTGTTATATGTCTTTCAATGATCTATAATTGGCATTTAATGCAGAATGCAATGGAACAAACCAGAGTGTAATATCTTCATTCTGTCAAACGTTACGGCCCCCAAACCCCAGAAAATGAAAAACACAACTGTGACATCACTTCCTGTTCTTACATCACTTCTGGGGCAACGTTTTGCCCTCTGCCCCAGGCTACACTTTCACGAGCTACACCAGTGCTTGTACCTCAAGTCTGTGGGAATGTGTTCCATGTTTGCTCTCAGTGGTCCATAAGATCGCCCCACACCAGCCCTCTCCCGGGCTAGGCTAGCCCCGCTTTCCCTCGGAAGGAATCGTGCAGAAGCCAGACGCTATTGTGCATGGGGAGGGGGGAGTAGAAGATGGCTTTAGAGCTGCCTTGTTAGAGACCCAGAAGTTCCTGAACAGTGTGAAACTTTATCTGGTTGCAACACACCAGCAACCTGCGGTAATGTTCTGTGTGGGTGAGGCACAAATTGTCACTGAAGTGCAGTGGCATCACATGTCCGGGTAACAGGGGACAGCCACTGAGATTGAGTGTTGGGAGAGTTAAAATAGATAAAAGGAAATACTTTTTTATCCAGCGGGTAATTAAGCTATGGAACTCCTTGCCACAGGAGGTGATAGTGGCATCCAGCCTAGGTGCCTCTCAAAGGGGACAGATTTATGGAAGAAAAGTCAATCGTGGGATAGAGGCCATCATGGGTGGTGCAATCTCCTTATGTTAGTAGTAGGCCACGTCAGAATGCCAGGTGCAAGGGAGTGGCAACAGGATGCAGGCATCGTGTTGTCTTGTGTGCTCCCAGAGACATCTCCCCTTCAGCCCTCCAAGAGCTTCGGACTCACCAGAGCGTGCTGCTGAGCCCAAACACGTGGCAGCGGCAAGGGCGGGGCGGAGCTCCACGGCTTTCCTGCCACCTCCGCCCGCCCCCTTTAACCCTTCGAGTGCCAGGCAGCCGAAGGCCTCCACTCTCCCGAGAAGGACACCCAGGCAGGGCAGGAGGCGGAATCCAGACCCTGCATTTCTTCCCCCGCCAAGCAAGGGTGGGGAGTTAGGCTCGCTCCGCCCCTGCGCGGCTTCTCCAGCCTTGTCCTTGCTTGGAGCACACTGGGGCGCAGGTACCCATCGTGGTAGAAAGCCTTCAGAATGCAGCTGCAAGGGAGTGGCCAAAGGATGCGTCTTGTTGTCTCCTGGGTTCCCTGAGGCACCTGGTGGGCCACTGTGAGATGCAGGAAGCTGGACTAGATGGGCCCTTGGCCTGACCCAGCAGGGCTCTTCTTAGGTTCTTACTGAGACCTCTATCAGCTAGTTTGCTGCCTCAAGTCCGAGTGGACCCAGACAGGGGGATCAAGGCTAGGAAGGGGGATCGGAAGTGGGCAGTGCTGCAACTGCTGATCGCCCCTGGCCTGTCTGCCCCCCCCACCTTGCCCCAGTCTTCATTCCTCTCCCTCCCCCCATTTCACAGTCACTGTGCTGAATTACCACTGCTGGGTTCACTGGCAGGCCACTGGCGTGTGGCCCTGGCCACTTGCTGCTTGGTGTGGCATCACACTGCACATCACCTTTTGTAGCACCCATTGAAAGCATGATGCGCTGCTGGCACACACGTCCCAAAGGCACAGCGACCGATTGGGACGGTGCCTTTGAACACAGGAAATGCAGGTGTCTCACGACATTACAGGCCAAACACAGAGATGGCTTTCAACAAGGAGAGACGCAAGGACTAGCACAAGAGGGTGTTGGAAGCAAAAGGCAGGTGCATTCAGTGGGGGCCTTGCAGGCGGCAGGTGTTGCATAGGAAGAGTTGTGTCAGTAAGCTCTGCAGGGACAGCAGATCACGCAAATTGGGTGAGAACAACAGGAGGCGAAGGGGGGGCAGGTCCAGGTAGCCTATTGCTATAACTAGTAGGTTGCACAAACCCATCAGGGGTTGTAACCTGTGATGGCCTTCTCTAGAAATCTGGCCCATTATTCTCTTTTCAAGGAATCCAGGCCAGGTGAAACAAACCACATCTTGTGGCAAGGAGTTCCACAGTTGAATTATCTGCTGGGTCAAAAAAAATTTCTTTTATCTATTCCAACTCTCCCAACACTCAGTTTCAGTTGGCTGTTCCCTGGTTCTGGGGCTGAGAGGGAAAAGAACATCCCTCTAGCCATCCCAAGCAGAATTGTGTACGTCTCAGTCATGTCCCCTCCTCAAGCACCGTTTCTCTATACTGAAGAGCCCCCAAACGCTGCAGTCTTTCTTCAGAAGGGAGGTGCCCCAGCCCCGTGATCATTTCCATTGCTCTCTTCTATACCTTCTCCAGCTCCACGAGGTCCTTTTTCAGATGCGGCGACCAGAACTGTACACAATACTCCAGATGCAGCCTTACAGTCAATTTGTACAATGCCATAACACTATTGGCTTTTTTATCCTCAACAGCCTTTTTAATTATCCGAAGCATGGCATCGACCTTCCTCACCGCTGTCGCCTACTGGGTCGACACTTTCATTGAGTTGTCTACTAGCAGCCCAAGATCTCTCTCCTGATTTATCACAGACAGTGCAGAACCCATGTGAAGTTTTGATTTTTGCTCCAATGCGCATCACTTTATACTTGTCTACATTGAAATGCACCTGCCATTGTGCTGCCCATTCCCCTAAGCTCAAAAGTAACCTTCTTAAGAGATCATACATCATAAGACTGTATGACTCAATGGGCCATCAAATTTATATGGTACAATCAGAAAATTTATGTTCCAAACCATTAAAATTTACTTTGAAAGTGACTCTTGAAGAAAATGTTTATAACAGGATCTAAAGCTGGTGTAAAGCTGGTGTATCACTGCAAGTAAATTAACCAAAATGTATTTTTAAAAAATATCTATTAGATGTTGGAAGTGTAAAAACCAGAAAGGACCTTTTCGCCATATGTAGTGGACATGTTCTAAAGCAGAACAGTATTGGCTTTGGATACATACACAGATGCAGTTGATTTTTAAAAGGAATTTGTAAATGACGCTGAAATGTTCTTGTTCAATACGAGAGAGGAACATTTGGAACAAAAATTGAAACTTATTTCGACAGATGGGAAGCGCAGCTAGAATACTTGATGCATATTGCTGGAAAAATACAGAAATATACCTTTGATTGACAAATGGTGGAGAAAACCTTTGGAGAGTGCAGAACTGGACAAGCCTATGGTTTTACTTAAAGAGAAGTCAGTAAACTCTTTTGTGATCATTGGAAGCCTCTTACAGGTGGGCATTGCATCAAGACAAGGACAGGGCTACTTTCTCTGTTCCTCCCTTGTGTGGCTTCTTTGATGCACAGTTGAATGAAGCACTGAATGAAGCCCTCTCCCCACTCATTTATAGGGTCTCTCACCCATGTGGATTTTTTTGTTGCAAAGTCAGTCAGACTTCAGCCCTCACTACAGTTCTTGCCTTACTCCAAGCATTTCTATGGGTTCTCCCCTGTGTGGGTTCTTTGATGCACAGTCAGTTCATTGCCCCGAGGGAAGCTCATTCCACACTCCATGCATTTATGAGGTTTCTCCCCAGTGTGGGTTCTTTGATGTGCAGCCAGGCTATTGCCCCAAGTGAAGCTCTTTCCACACTCCAAGCATTTATAAGGTTTTTCCCCTGTGTGGGTTCTTTGATGTGCAGCCAGGCTATTGCCCCAAGTGAAGCTCATTCCACACTCCATACATTTATAGGATTTCTCCCCTGTGTGGGTTCTTTGATGCACAGTCAGTTCATTGCCCCGAGTGAAGCTCATTCCACACTCCAAGCATTTATAAGGTTTTTCCCCTGTGTGGGTTCTTTGATGTGCAGCCAGGCTATTGCCCCGAGTGAAGCTCTTTCCACACTCCATGCATTTATGAGGTTTCTTCCCAGTGTGGGTTCTTTGATGCAAAGCCAGGCCATTGCACTGACTGAAGCTCTTTCCACACTCCACGCATTTATAGGGTTTCTCCCCAGTGTGGGTTCTTTCATGAACAGTCAGGACAAATCTCCTATCAAAGCTTTTTCCACATTCCAAGCATTTAAACGGTTTCTCCCCTGTGTGGGTTCTTTGATGCAAAGCCAGGCCATTGCACTGACTGAAGCTCTTTCCACACTCCAAGCATTTATAGGGTTTCTCCCCTGTGTGGGTTCTTTGATGCACATTCAGATAATCTCTCCGACTGAAGCTCTTTCCACACTCCATGCATTTATGAGGTTTCTCCCCAGTGTGGGTTCTCTGATGTGAAGCCAGGCTATTGCCCCGAGTGAAGCTCTTTCCACACTCCATGCATTTATGCGGTTTCTCCCCTGTGTGGGTTCTTTGATGCACATTCAGATTACCTCTCTGACTGAAGCTCATTCCACACTCCATGCATTTATGCGGTTTCTCCCCTGTGTGGGTTCTTTGATGCACATTCAGATGATCTCTCCAACTGAAGCTCATTCCACACTCCATGCATTTATGAGGTTTCTCCCCAGTGTGGGTTCTTTGATGCGAAGCCAGGCCTTTGCACAGAGTGAAACTCTTTCCACACTCCATGCATTTATAGGGTTTCTCCCCTGTGTGGGTCCTTTCATGAACAGTCAGGACAAATCTCCTATCAAAGCTCTTTCCACACTCCATGCATTTAAAGGGTTTCTCCCCTGGGTGGATTTTTTGATGTCCTGTAAGTTTTGATTTATTACAGAAAGACTTCTTTCTCCACTTAGAGCACTGAAATGATTTCTTTGCTGTGTGGATGTTGCTGCACTTATCAATGTTGGATTTGCCGCTGCTTGATTCCCCTTGCAAAGGATTAGTCAGTTGCTTCCGCTTCCGATGTTTCTGTTGGTTTAGGATTTCACGGACATGAGATCCCTGACCCTGAGCAATAGATTGGGTCCTCCAGACAACTGGTGGGCTTCCCTCCTGCCCCCCTGATCCGTCCTGAGCACTCCAAGGCACTTCCTCCATGCCAACCACGGCCACTTCCAGGGACAGCCCACGTGGCTCCCTCTCACCCTCACGGTCTTGTCTGTCGATTCCTGGAAGAGGGAGAGAATTTGGATTAGGGGTAAAATTGAACCTCTAAGGAGCACTCCTGGGCAGGTACACTCCGTGGCAAACCCACAGATTCCGTGGCACTGACTCCCACGAAGGTCTGCTTCGGATTGCAGCCCTGCTCAGTGACGGATTCTTGGGTGGGTGTCGTTGTGGAGAAGCAGCACAATGGTGGTTGTGTGGCCTGTTGCGTAGGATGGAGGCTGCTCTAGTAGACGTTTCTTCGGATTAGTCACAACAGGGTGGCCTCCCTCTGCATTCTCCTGGGTCTCACAGAAGAATACATCAGAACAGAAGAAGAGCCCCGCTGGATCAGGCCAAAGGCCCACCTAGTCCAGCTTCCTGCATCGCACAGTGGCCCACCAGGTGCCTGAGGGAATACACAAGAAAATGCAGAATGGCTCTTCCTGGAGGCTGGGCATCCTCTGTAAGGACAGGCCCCGCCTCTGCTGTGCAGGGATAGGCAGAATCTGGAAGACGGGCAGTCTCTGGCTACGGCTCGTCTTCCCATTCCCAATCCCTCTGCTCCAGCGCAACTTCCTCCAGGACCCCGCAACATGCACACACGAGCACGGAAATGGCAGAGCACGGAAGGAGCCGAAGTGTCGGCCGACAGTGCTGAGGTCAGAGGAGACCTCGCTTCAGAACAGAGTCTTCGCAGACCCTTGGCTGGGATATCGCCTGCACCCCTCTCTGAGGAGGTTGGTGTGGAGGGTGTTCTACGTCCTTCGATCCCACCCAGAGGGGGTCCTTGCAATGTGCTCTGTGTAAGGTTAACCCCGAACATGGACCTGGAAACCACAGCTGGACTCCGATGAACAGTGAAGGTCCTGTGCATGGGAGCAGGATGCGCCACTTCGATTCCACCTGCACTGGCTGCCTGGATGACAGCAAGCTCAAGTTGCTGGGGGGGGGGGTCACTTGCTCGCCCCATCCAGCCAACACCCTCTGAGCAGAGGCTTCTGCCGGGAGAAGCAGTCCCGTCACCTGTGGAGTTGTCTTCTTCCTGCAGATCCTGGAAAAACGCAAACTCCCCTTCTTCCAGCTGGGAAATGACGGCAGGTTTGGGAAACTCCTCTGAGAAGGAAATAAGGGGAGGAGTTTACTTAGGAGTGCAAAATATTAGGCTTTTCCCAGAAACCCGATTCTAGCTTCCCCCCCCCCTCAAAAAAAGGGCACGGCGGTGGAGAGGGGAAGATGTGCACTTTTCAAACACCCACGAAAAAACATGCTGCGGACTCCCCTGACCAATGGCAGATCTGGGGGGGAGGGGGGCACAATCCCTGGGTGCCATCTTGGGGCCATCTAGGGGGGCACCAGTGGCCCCCGTAATATTGCGTGGGTAGACCTGGGCTCCCTATCCATTAGACACAACAGTCCTAATGGGTATATCTGGACTCCACTGTTGTTTCTAATGGGTAGGGAGTTCAGGTCTACCCGCGGCCGTTCCTAATGGATAGATCTGGGCTCCGGTGTCCAGGTCTACCCACAGCCGTTTCTAATGGGTAGATCTGGGCTCCGGACCCCAAGTCTACCCGCGACCGTTTCTAAAGGGGAGGTCTGGGCTCCGGAGCCCAAGTCTACCCGCGGCTGCTACTGGTGGGTAGACCTGGGCTCCTGTGTGGGCGCACTTCTATTGGGTGACAAGGGCGCCATTTTGACTAGGTCCGCCCCGTCCCTGCCTGGATCCCAACGCGTCTCTCTGGTTTGTGTGATGCAGCCTGGGAAGCTCAGGAAGCCTGGAAAGAACTGCTGGGGGGTGGGGGAATCCAGGTGTGCCCCTGAACTCTGGCGTGGTTCTTACCTCCACCTCTCAGCAGGCAAAGAGCAAACCTCAACCGGAAGGCCACCTGCTCCCCGTTCCCTCCTCTCTCCAAGGCAGTTCCCTCCCTGCAAGGAGGCTGGGAATCGGGGGGGAGCAGGGACAGAACGTGGCCTTCCCCGCCCTCGGCTTCCCCTGAGCAGGACTCTCACTGGGGCAGCACTTGGGTCTGGAGCAGCTGTCAGTGGTGCTCCGACTCCGGGGGAGGGGACAGGCTGGGCTTTCCAACAGCTCCCCCCCCCCCCACCTGCAGGAATTCCACTGGCAGCCGCAGCGCAGGGGCCGAGATGGAGCATTGCATGCAGGAGACCTCAGGATCCATCCCTGGCAGGAACCCAGGGGAGGGCTGGGATATGTCTTGCCACAGGAGGTGGTGATGGCATCTGGTCTACATGCCTTTAAGAGGGGATTGGACGGATTTCTGGAGGAAAAGTCCATCGTGGGCTACAGGCAATGATGGGTTGTAACCTCCTTACATTAGTAGTAGGCTACTTCAGAGTACTGGGTGCAAGGGAGTGGCAACAGGATCCAAGCATCTTGCTGTCACCTGGTGGGGCCGCTGTGAGATACAGGAAGCTGGACTAGATGGCCTTTAGCCTGATCCAGCAGGGCTCTTCTTATGTTCTCTGCCTGGAGAGTTGCTAGTACAGGCCAGTGGCATACCTGAGGGGGGCCAAGGGGAAGCCCTGGGCACTGGGCTTTGGGGGTCGCTGAGGCAGACAGTAGTTTCTGGGGTGCCCCCCCTTTAGGCTTGCAGGGGGCTGGTTGCACAGCGGAAGTGCAGACCTTCGGCAAAGCAGTCAGCAGAAAAATTCTGGACCCTCCTTACTTTGCCACTTGGCTTTTATCAGTCTGGCAAGTCTCCCAGGAACTGCTGGCTGTGCTCCCAGAAACTCGGATTGTGAAGCAGAATAAAGACGTGACACTGTCTCTGTTGAGGGTTCTCTTTCAGTGCATTATACAAGACAGTACAAAACAGACGACGAAGAAAGTTCCAGCAACACAGAAGGTGAGCAGTGAAGCCGAGTCGCACACAAGGAGACCAGCAAATGAATTGTCCAAGACACCCAAGTACACTATTTCCCCAGCGGGCAGCATGATCCACAGCAGCTGGGTGTTGCACACAAAGGTATAGTCACCCTGTCTGCTTTTATTCAAGTGCTGGCCAATGGGTGTCTGTTGCTGGGGGCGCTACTGACCAATCAGCTCCACCCTGTGTCTCTGGGCATCACCCTCATTGATTGGTCTTCAGCTGCTGAATGACTCAGCAGTGTCACTCACTGTGGCCTTGGACTGAGTGCTGGGCCACTTTGGTTCGAGGCCTGGCTTCTTTTGGCCCAGTAGTGAGCATCCAGCAGTAACTCTCCCATTGTTCAGAGGGTACAAGCCTTAACAGTCGCAGCCCTCCGCCCCCTTTCCTCCTTGTATCAGAGGGGCGGAGCTCCAGGAAGCCACTTGGTTTCACTGAGCTCCACCCTTCTGAGAAACCAAAATGGAGAGCGGCAAAGGCAAGTGGCTACCAGGAGCTCTGCCCCTCCGTCTACAGTCGGAGGAGCGGGAGCAGGAGGGCAGGGCAGGGTCGGTAGCGCGGAGGGGTGTCCCCCCCCCCCAAGACTGCCCTTGTGCAGACAGGACTGAGCCAGATGGACCAAGAGGCTGAATGGGAAGGCGACTTCTCCCTGCTCGCCAGCTCTGCGAGTGCCACTCCAGGCCAGCTCAGGCTGGGGGGAAGAGCTGCTGTCAGGGCCAAGACACCCCTGTAAGCCCCTTGGCTGAGGGGACAGAAAATCTCCCCCTGACCCAGCAAACGTCCTTCCGGCAGCAGTGCCTGATCCTGGGCATACTATGAATGGGCCAAACACTGAACGGCTTCAGGGGGAGGGAAATGGCCAAGTGCCACCAGCTCTGCCAGCTTCAAGGGGCCCCTTGAACAGACTGGGCAGGTCCCACTTTGGAGTTGGGCACATTTCACCCTTGTTTCCTTTAGGCAGTCGTGTCTCTACTGCCCTTCCACCACCAGCCCCTCAATCAGGCCAAGCTCGGTTGTGCAACAGTGAGGAACGAGAAGTGGGGCAACTCCAGCCTTTGGCTCCCACCCACAGAGAGGAAGGGCATCCTTACCCAGAGAGGCCACCATCCCATAATTCTCCAGCATGACTTCCCTGTACAGGGTCTTCTGGCCTGGATCCAGCAGAGCCCACTCCTCGGCCGTGATGGGCACAGACACCTCCTCGAAGGACACCAGACCCTGCAAGGAGGGAACAGCCTTTACTAATAATGTCCCTCTAACTCATTGTATTGGAAAAGGCAGGAGATACCCCGAGGAGATAGGGAATGGTATCAGCAGTGGCCACTGGTCTAAATAAGCCAGGAAGTACAGGGTTAACCCCCAAGTTCTTTGCCTGCAGCAGGAACACAGCTGCAGGCTGATGAGGGCCCTGGCTAGGAAGGTTGATTAGCACAGGTGCAGATGGGTGTGGCTGATGAATTAAAGCCTGCCCAGCAACAGACACCGATTGGCCTGAGTCAGAATAAAGGTGGAGGCAGGAGCTGCAAGAAGTTAGCACTAGGGAGGTGCAGCACTGGGCAGGTGTAGCAAGGAAGGAAAGTGGCTGTGGCTTCACTGCCTGACTGATGGCTTGCTGGATGGACTGAGGGAAGGACTGTTAAAGGACTGGATAAGGTAAAGTTATTGTGGGGAATAACTGTGGAGAATAGTTGTATGGCTGCCACGCCCCTGGAGCCACCAAGTGGAGGAGGCAGTTGTGGCTTAGGCAAGCTGACTGCCTATTGTTTGGCGGTGGGGTTTTGTGGTGCCAAGTTAGACTCAGGGTATCTTGAGCTAAGCCGGTGATGAGGGCAGCCTGGAGGAGGCTGGCCAGCCGGTGATCCCAAGCAAGGCTGCTGGAAGAGAGGAGGCCCAGTGCGTGACTGAACCCCCTCCTCCCTCTTGCCTATTTCTCAGGCTGCTCTGGTGGGGAAACTAGGGAGCCTCGTGTGGGCATTGGGGCCCTCGGGGAGGCCCAGCAGGGAATTTGGCAGAACACTCATCCCTTTGGACATAAAGCCCCCTGCTCTTTTCTCACAGGCTCAAAAGAGAAATTAAGTTGGCAGCCAAAGAGGGATTTCCTCCAGTATATTTTGCACATTGGACTAATTGGTTGCCTGAGTTCCTTCTAACTGTCCCCTGCTAACTGGGCAAGAGGCACTTTTTCAAGTGGTTTTCCTCTTATATTAAGCAGGGGGAGAGTAACTGTCCTCTTCACTCCAGCACAGTGTCTTTTCTAGCAGCGGCTGCTGCTGGGGGTGGTCTGCATTTTTGTAGATTGTGAGCCCTTTTGGGATAGGGAGCCAATTAACTTTATTTTTTTGCCTGTAAACTTTTTGTTGAAAAACGGTATACAAATACTATTTGCTTGCTTGCTTCTTTTTTTCTGATGGAAAATGCCAGCCCTGCACAACTGGCAGGTTCCTGAAGGAAAACCCCACATGGCTCATTGAGTGATCACACCTACAGAACTAGCCTGGGGGGACAGTCCTAAACTGAGTTAGGCCGGCATAGGCTAAGCCAGCAAAGTCTGGCCAGCACAAGGGCCACCGTAAAGTACGCTTGGACCACTCTCACTGTTGGATATGTAGGCAACTCCGTTTGCTGTCCAGAGGGGGCAGTGTTGCATGTATATGTGGTAAAAGACAGCACCTCTATTTGATTGGTCAGACACAACTTCTTGTTTAGAATGCCCAGATGGGTGTGGTTGGCTTTGACAGTTTAACTGTCAAAGTTGTCAGTTGTAAGTATAACCAGTTAAAGTTTAATGGAAGCCAGTCAGAGTATGTTACAAGAGTAAAGAATGTTTTCTGTTACAAAGTTACCAAGTGCCTACAGACTCCTTCTTTCAGTCTAGTAGCAAGAAGTGTGTGAGAGAAAAACAGGCTTGTTTTACATTGCTTGAATTCCGCAATGCTTTAATCGACTCTGCTTTCCCATTTAAGCACACAGAATATATACCATAACCTTGTAAAGGAACATACGTATATCCCAATACACACAGCGCAATCCTATATCCCCCTTAGCGCCGGCGGAACACTGTCGTGAACATGCCGTAAAGTGCATCCGTGTTGGCGCTATGGCGCTCGGCCAGCGCAAGCATCAGTGCTCAGGCGCTGGCACAACAGTTGGCAGCATGGGCCATGTGCCAGTCAAGCACCGCGTGCTTCGTTGGCGGAGGGCCTCCGCGAGGGCATTTCAGAGGCGTTCTGGGGGCGTAACTGGATGGCGCAGTGGGTGCAGACGGTGGTTATGACGCGGCTGAGACGCAGGATGGCCGCAGTGCCATATCCTAACGCCTGTTCCCTGCCATGGCGGCCTTGATTCGGGCCGCTCCTGTGCACGTTCCTCTGCACCTGCTATTTTGCCGGCGCAGATCCGAGCAGGCCCATAGGGGTGACCGGGGCTTACGCGGGTGCGAGGGGAAAACCTCCCCTTGTCCTGCAGGTTACTGCTGCTGCAGCCTCCGAATGAGCCTTGGGAGGTGACCCTGCTGTGTCGGCCTTACTAGTCCGGCATAAGGTAGGATTGCGCTCTCAGAGTCAGAGAGGCCAACGCACAGACATGTGGCATCCTCCCTGACTCCCAGAGTGGTCCAGACACACTTTCTGGTGGCCCTTGTGCTGGCCAAACTTTGCTGGCTTAGCTTATGCCGGCCTAACTCCAGTTCAGGATTGCACTCTGGGAGGCAGGACGACGCCCCCCTCCTTGCAAAGTGGTCTAGGAAATGCTGGCAGAGTCCCTGCGTGTTCAGCCACAAGGAAGGACCCAGCATGCCGTTTGGTCACTTCTTTTCAATTATTTGGTCATCTTATCTATCTATTCAGCTGCCACTCCTAAAATCCTTGAAATATGCTTATGGTCAAGGGAGGGGAGCGGAAGTTGCAGACGGAGCCAAGAGGGAGAACCTCTAGGGCCAGCAGGGGCAAGCAGCCCCCCCCCCGCCCCCCCCCAGACCTAAACCACAGACCGGAGGGCTGGATCAGGAGGCCCAGATGTGACCGCCTGGAAAGACGGGGGCCAACCTGGACCCTTCAAAGAAGCATCTCAAAAGCTGACCTTCCTTCCTGGGCCTGTCATGGTCTTGTCTCGGTGGCAACGTTCGCTCTACACATGCTCTGCGCTTCCGTTTCTGGGATTTGTAGCTGTTAATTGCTCTGGGCTCAGATGCAGCCAAGTCAGAACCACAGGTCGTCAGCCACCTTCTCTTGCTCAAACTATCTCTCTCTCTCTCTCTCTCTCTCTCACTCACACACACACACACACACACACACACACACAAACACAAACGTATTACAGCAACAGATAAAATTGATTCTTTCCAGGCCTGTGCAAAAGAATGAGGCATCTGTTCTGCTTCTATCACATTGCCCGGGTGATCCGCCCCTTACCTGAGCAGGCTGCAGAGTGCCGGATTCCGCTCCATGCCAAAGAGGAGACAACCTAGAACATGGGCCCAACGCCATCCCACCACCTGCGAGGAGACAAGCACGAGGGGAAGACTTTAACCCTTCACAACATTTTCCAACTTCACCTCCAGCTGCAATTTGACACTGTTTTCCTATTTCCTCCATTCTGCAACACTCCTGGAGTCAGCACAAGTAACTGGGGCCAGATTAGGATTGCACCCTCAGAAAACAGGTTGGACTGTGAATTTCATTGTCCGCAGTTTTCAGCATCTGCGGAGGTTCCGGGAAGGGGACCCCTGCAGATGCCAAGGACTGATCTGTACATTGCTGGCGCCTACTAACCAGTGGCAACGTATCCCAGAAAAGAGGGGAGTTTCTATTGGGTGAAGGGTCCCCATTCAGCCATCACCCTCTGGGCTGAAGCCATGGCTGTGTGAAGGAGGCCTGCGCATGAGCAAGTTACCTGCCAATTCCTCTTCTTCCTGGAGATGCTGGGAAAACGCCCACTCCCCTTCTTCCAGCTCAGAAATGATGGCAGGTTTGGGAAACTCCTCTGCGAAAGAAAATGCAGGTGAGTTGCTTATTACTACAAACTATCCCAGATTTCCTACCTCAACAACTTATTCGAGCTCCCACCCCCAAGCTCTCAGACCACAAATAGAAGATGCAAACAGTGGGAGCTCTCACCAATAACAGGCTGCAGACACAACCGCCTGGTTCCCCAGGTATTGGTCAGGTTTATGTGAGCTGAAACTCACTGCTCATAACACCTGGAAGGAATCGCGAGTTGGGAATCTACTTGTGATGGTGAAAAGCAGCATGTGGCTTTAATCCACCTCGCAGCTCATGAAAAGCAAACCTCAACCAGCAAGCCTAAAATTCCTCTTTCCCTTCTCCTTCCAACAGTTCTTCCAATTTTTTTCAGAACAAGGGAAGGTATCAAGATCTGGGCACGAAGGAAAACGATGAGAAGGATGGCTCATGTTGTGCTTCCTTTGCCTGGTTCCATTGCCAAGGGCACAAATTCCAGCCCCACACTCCCTATGTCAGTGGTGCAAGCCCGACAGTGAGAAACGAGAAGTGGGGCAATTCCAGCCCTTGGATCCCACCCACAGAGAGGAAGGGCGTCCTTACCCAGAGAGGCCACCATCCCATAATTCTCCAGCATGACTTCCCTGTACAGGGTCTTCTGGCCTGGATCCAGCAGAGCCCACTCCTCCGCCGTGAAACGCACAACCACCTCCTCCAAGGACACCGGACCCTGCAGGGAGGAAACAGTCTCTCCTCACTAAGAAAGTCCCACTCACCCCCTGCTCTTTGTCTCACAAGCTGAAAAGAGAAATTAAGGTGTTTCTCCAACTATAGGTCGGGATGCAGTTGGTGGGTCGCAACCTGAGGTCAGGTGGGTCGCGGAATGCAGGTAGCCACCATCTTGGAAGCTGCAGACCTCATTCCTGCTATATTCCTTTTGTGAGTGTTAACAGTTTGAATTTTCAAGTGAGGTTTTTTTCTTTCTTAAATTGTTTTTAATTCAGTGCTGGTTGAGCTGCTGGTACTGCCTGAAGCTAAGCAGGAGAATCTGCAGTTTGCTTTAGAATGGGAGACGGATGCCAGGTTGTGACAAGCTGCAGTACTTGTGGTGGCAGAACAGAGGCGCTGTGGAGCTGGTTACTCACTGCAAGTCAGAACTGCGGTGCAGTGTGTGAGGAGGCCAGACGGCAAAAGAACGGAATACGACCTTGAGGACCTGTCTGGGCTTCACTTGCAATAGCCTGCTGAGGCTTGATGGTATGAAGCCAACCGAGAGAACCACACTGTGAAGGCCACATCTGGGCCTGAGGATTGGCGGATCACAAGAATACTGCAGATTTCTAAAAACCCCATTGAAAAAACTGTGGTTTAGACTAGCCTGCTCATGGAAGCCGCCTTGGGCATTTGCTTCGGCATGGGAAAGGCGGAGCATAAACTCTTCAAAACCAACTCAATGAAAATAAATCATAATATTACGTCCCAATGTTCCTTTCTATCAGGGAAGTGCAATTCCTGCAGTCCAAGAATGCCAGTTTGCATTCCAGGAATGTCATTTTATTACATCACAATGACAGTACTTCCTGCTTGATGATGTCACTTCCAGCTAGGATATCCTTTCCAGTGGGTCCTGACTCAAGTGCCATTCCAAACAGTGGGTCCCGGTGCAAAATTTTTGAGAGCCCCTGTTCCATTCTGACAGGAAATTGGCCGACCCCTTCGACACGCAGGTTCCGGAAGGAAAACACCACATCCCTCATGGAAGAGGTTGCAGCCAGGTCCCAGACAGGGACAGCTGAAGGCCAGCAGGGGCAATCAGCCACGCTGGCATCCCCACACCTTTGGCAGTCCCTTTGCTCAAGCAAGGGCTGGATCAGGAGGCTCAGAGGGGGCCTCTTCCAAAGACTGGGGCCAACATGGACCTTGTAGCAAAGTGTCACAGAAAGCGTAAGATGACGGGACTATGCCGACTTCTCCCTAGCCAAGCACACTCCTGCAGGCGTGCACAGACCGGAATGGGCAGCCTCAGGGTTGTAGTCTTAGGGGCCAGATTTGTGACATCCACCTCCTCTCTGCCTTGGGCAGCAGCCTCCACTGTGCCCTGTCTCTTCTTCACCCTCTTCCTTGGCCTTTGCCTCTCTTCTCCTCCGCAACTGTCGGCTCAGCCAAGCCAGGCAATCCACCGCCTACAGCCAGGCCAGAACCTCTGGCAGTCACTCAAAGAGCAACACCTAAAAGGAATTGTGAGGAAGGAAAGGGCCAGCAGGAGGCGCTAGGAGGACACAGTGCTCCACTGGCAGAGGGAGGGCAAAGAACCCCTGGAGAGAACGTGACACTGTGGCCTGAAGGGCTGGGGAGAGAAGACTCCCTGTCTCTCATCACTCCAGGCACCACAGCTGAAGGGCCCCCTACTCCCCTGAAAAAGGAGAGAGTATGCAAGGGAGGTGGGGGCGCAGCGGGTTGAACCGCTGCTGCTGAGCTTTCTGACCGGAAGGTTGACCGGAAGACTACCTGACGGAAGGAGCTCCCGTTGCTTGTCCCAGCTCCTGCCAACCTAGCAGTTTGAAAGCATGTAAAAATGCGAGTAGATAAATAGGGACCACTTCGGGGGGAATGTAACGGCATTCCGTGTGCTACATCATAGAGTCATGCCGGCCCCATGACCACAGACGCTTGTCCTCGGACAAACGCCGGCTCTACAGGCTTAGAAACGGAGATGAGCATCGCCCCCTACAGTCGGTCACGACTAGACCATTCGGTCGTGGGGAAACCTTTACCTTTACGCTTAGGGAACGCTATTCTCAACTGCAAGGAACATTTGACAACACAGGAGGACAGTTTAAGAACGGGGGGGGAAATTATAAGAGCTTCTTGTTCAACTGATCAGCATTCCAAGTCTGTGGAGTTCAGTGATTCCTGCAGCACTCAGCAAAATGCTTCTTTCCAGGCTTGGGAGGGGGCACCCAGTCTGGTCCCTGCACATCGCCCTGGTGTCCTGACCCTCACCTGAGCAGGCTGCAGAGTGGCCGATTCTGCTCCAAGCCGAGGAGGAGACGGTCCAGAAAGCGGCCCCGACGCCATCCTAGTGCCTGTGAGGAAAGAAGTGAGATGGGGAGACTTTCACCCTTCGTGCCCTTTCCAAACGTGGCTCCCTGATGCTATTTGACACTATTTTCCTCTCCGCTCCATTGTGGTGGTTCTGATTTAAAAAAGCCAAAGTGGTGTGAGCCCCGCACACCTTACTCCAGGAAGACCCATCTTACAACTTTTATCCCACCTGCCTCTGTTGAAACCAGGAGCAAAGAAGCAGCGAAACCCTCTCAGGTTTGCAATACTATTCTCCAGGGTCCTTCTTGGGAGGCCCCAGGTTCACAATCCAAATCTATAGAGTCTAAAGGCCCACCCCCATTTGGCCTCTGTGCCAGATGAAGGCTGCAGAGGAGCATGTGGTGGTAAGGAGGATTGGTGGGGTGGGGGACGTAGGGGAGGGGGAAAGAACTAGGTGGGGGAAGGGAGTCAGTCGGGCCTGGGAGGGGGTAGGGACACTCCTGCCGAAACCTGGACCTTCTCCCGGGTCATGGAGACGGACACACCTCAACATACAATTTCGTACAGGACTGAGGTGGCTGACCCCAGCACAGGGCCCCATAGGGAGCAAGGGGTCCAAGTGACTTCAAGCCAGCCCCGGACTGAGACTGGCCCCTTCTGTGGATGCTGTTTCCCAGTTCCTGTCAAAGTCCCCCAGTACTGAAGTATCACCATTTAAGAAGTGAACTTAGGCTGCGCTCTTTTTTCAGCTTCTAGCACTAGAAGCGCTCAAGAGCTCTTGTTCTTTATATTAGGTTCCAGCGTGCTCAGGCCACGTCCTTTTTTCAGCTAGTAGCACGCTCCCCACGCCAGCATTTTCAGTAGTGAGCTCAGAGCTAGGAAAGATGGCGACGTCCATGCAAACATCAGCCTCCCAGACAGCGAATTTTAAAACCGATTCTGAGAACTGGCACGAATATGCGCAATTGAAATTAATGTGTTCTCTTAGCTGTATTTAAATAAATGGTCCACTGGCATCCAAGTCCTTTTTTTCCCTCTTTCCTTCAAGTTGCCAGTTTCAAACCCAGCCAGGAGGATGTGCCTGCGAGTGTGTAACAGCTTAAACTTTTTAAAAAAAAAAA